>JANJYP010172061.1:0-12967 GCA_024605115.1 Rastrelliger brachysoma
TGTTGCACCTAAGTTATGGAAGATGCTCCCCTTATCGCTATAGTCCTCAGATTCATGTGATATCCACACACTGCTATAACACATCTTATATGAAATTATAAAGTTTTCAATCAGCTCCTACGGCTGTGAGAAAAATGACCCAGAATTGATCAGAGCTTTCTTAAAAAGTCGGTCAAGTCATTTGTATTCAGTCCATCTTAGGTTTTAAATCAACTTTTACAGGATATCAGCATCTTGGTGTCTGCCAGGGCAAATATAGGACCAGACGGGCAGTGAGGTCAGCCAGGAAATACAAAAAGAAGCAAATGATTGAACAGCAGATGATTGGATGTCTTGTATGAGATGTAATGGAAAGAGAAAGAAATCAAAATAGACTACACAGCTAAATGTGAAGAATCAATTTGGCAGTTGTGGAGGGAGCAGAAAATCCTCTGGAATCTTCTGAGTCTCTGTTTAGTAAAGTAAAGTGATAAAGACAACTGTGTGTGTTACAAGAAAAAGGGAAGGCAGACTGGGGTGTATTTATACTGTATATCCCACCAACTGGAGCAGCAGATGGATATCATTGATCACCCTTTTTTTTTTTTTTGGCTGTTTAAAGTACAAAAACGTGATTTGGCAGCAGATGCACTCAGTGACATAGGAGAAGAGAGATATTTCTGTAGTTCTTTGAGACATTTGGTAATGCCTTTGGTTGGGGTTTGGAGTTTTTTAGGAGAATTGGTGCAGAGGCATATAAAATGATGTTAATTCGGATGCAAATGAAATTTTCTTGGAAGGGTAGGAAAGTTAATATGTCACTAATAGAAGGATTAATTTAGAGTACATGATGATAAGGGCTTGCCAGGATTTCAGGAAATGTATTATGTCGTGACCTTGATCAATGCCAAATTGGTTGTAACAACTGATAAACAACAGACTATGTGCACTTCTTCACAGCAGGCTTGAGAAATATTGTTCTTCCTCTTATTCACCTTTCTACAGTACATGAGTTAATACAATTAAAAAGTACATGGGACACAACAGGGATTGATGTTAGCGAATGAGAGTATGACACTGTGTTCATTTTATTAAATATGAGTCAATGATGGAACCTCGACCAACTACAATATTAAAATGCTGCTTACATGTTGATGTACCTAGATTAGAAACTAAACATGATTTAATAACAATTATTAAATAGCATTTTAGTACTTTTACCATTCATTCTTTAAGGATATTTTTTCTGATATTAGATTTGTACTTTTATTTAAGTAAGATTTAAAATGGAAACATTTGTACAATGTGTTATTGCTACTTTCGGTTTAGAAAATATATTTGAATATTCCACCACTGTCAAGATCTAAAACTTTCTCCTTTCCTCTTTAAGGTGACGCTATAATCTTTGTTGTTGCAGGTGTTTTAGCACTAATTTAACAGTTCATGTGATAGGACAGTGGTCCCATTCATTTTCACATGAAGGACCCTTACTGACATAAAATGGGACTACAGACCCTTATCTGCAGGTAGTTCATTATCTCTAATGGCATTATGTCTCTCTCTAATGGCCAACAGCAGGCAAATCCACTGACTCCAAAAAGATGTCTAATTGTATGTAGGCTAAGTAGGCTACATGAGGAAATTACCTTATTTCTCACTTGATTTATTAGCCTCCCTCAATAAACAGTTGATGAGTTTATGGTGGTCTCAACCCTAGTTTCAAGACAATCTTCAATGCAGATGTAAATTTTGGTTTCATTTCATACAACTTTAATGACAAAGCCTTGCATGCATAGGGCGAGGCTATGTAGCTATCACAGCAACAACATTAATTAGGTAAAGTGGAAATAGTGTAACCCCGGATTTACAGAGTGTATTTGTAACATTGCTATTTGGCTTTTCAGTAAATGAAAGTTAATTATAACGGTTTAGATGGTTAAAAAGTCTTGGCTAGTCTAGGTGTCACCTCTGTGATTGTATCTGTGATTGTATTACTTATGAATAGGATTATAATATGGGAACCCCTGAAACTCCCTCTGACAGTGGTTCCATGGCCCCACTTTGAGAACCTCACTTTAGAAAGCAGAACAGCACTGCCCCCTGCTGTTCATTATTCAGAGCTACATCAAGTTACCAGTAATAAGCAAGCCATTCACAATTCAAACTAAAAGCAGAGACGTTGTAAATAATAAAGGCTGGTTATAAGCTTGGGTGTGTGAACCTCGATCTTCACTACAATGTCTGCAGCACATATAAGATTAGAGTTATGATCAAAGCGGCGCAGTTTAAAATACCATTATGCGGCTACATGTCTGATTTATTTTGAAAGTCATGTAGCGGAAGGTGCGGTTCTCACTAACGCTTAACGTTAAGGGAAACAAACGCCATTGTGACTATCCTGTCAGCATCAGCGGTCCTCCTCCTCCTCCTCCTCCTCCACCACAGGGCTGAGTTTAACAACAACAACAGAAGACGTGACCATCTGCAGAGAATAAAGACATTTCGACGAATAAAGACGCTTCAACGACAAAAACTTACGTTTCATACTCAACTACTAAATCAGACACGGTTGTTTTGAGGTGAGAAATATGGCTTCGACTTCACCGTAGTTTGTTTGGCCTGTTAGCTGTTGTTAGGGTCACTTTGACTTTGTCTCTGTGCGAGCTCTAACTGGACATTTATGTGGAGCTATCTGGTTAAAATGGGAAGCTGTTAAACCGCAGTTATGTTATTTATTGTCCTTTGTCTGAAATAAACATTGACATGCCATCTAACGTCTTCAAGTGATTCATATCATTTCCATTATTAGTGAATAAATCAGTAAATGTCCCTCTGTCTTCTTTACAGTGACAGTAATGACAAAGAGAGCTTGGCGTTTATAATGATCTATAATCTGGTTAACAGGGCTACCAGCTATTATTTTTGATTATCAGTTAATATGTTGTAAGAGGATATTGAAAACTGTCCCTAAACACAAATTATAATGGCATAAAACAGAAATTCACTTAAGTTCTTATAATGCATGAGCTGTAACCGTCAAATATTTTTTTATGTTTGTTTGACAAATAAGTTAAAAGAATAAAAATTAAGATATCAAAATTGTAGGCTAATTAATCGACCAGCTTTATGGCTACAAATAGTGACTTTTGTCTCAATTTTTTTAAAATTAAAGGATTGTAGCACTTTTATTTTTGAAAAACTGATAATCAAAATTGTAAGTTAATAATTTTCCAACGATTGACTTGATTAATCAATCAGTGATTTCACCCTTAAGGGATAACTACCATGACATAAACAGTATATGATAGACACATTTAAATGGTCTCACTATATGTAATGCATATCACCCACATTTAATAGAAAACACCATTTGTTTGTTGTCACATCTTTACTGTAGGTCACTCACCTACTACTGAAGAAAATGGGTCGGATCTTCTTGGATCACATTGGAGGGACTCGCCTCTTCTCCTGTGCCAACTGTGACACCATCCTGACCAACAGAGCTGAGCTTATCTCCACACGTTTCACTGGAGCCACAGGCCGGGCCTTCTTGTTTAACAAGGTACCTACACATGACTTTCCTCATATAAACATCTAAAATGTAAACACATTTTGCATGTAAACATATTTCGCAATTCTATCTGTTCCATACTTTTCAAAGGTTGTGAATCTGCAGCACAGTGATGTACAAGACCGAGTCATGCTAACAGGAAGACACATGGTGCGAGACGTCAGCTGTAAGAATTGCAACAGCAAGCTGGGCTGGATGTACGAGTTCGCTACGGAGGAAAGCCAGCGCTACAAGGAGGGCCGTGTCATCCTGGAGAGGGCACTGGTGAGGGAGAGCGAAGGTTTTGAGCATGTTCCCTCTGACGCCTCCTGAGTTCGCCTCATCCACCGCTATGATGCTCCATCCGTGCGTTCTACAGCTTTTCTTCCAGCAGCAGTGCATGGACTTGCATGGACAGTGCACCATTTGTGATTAAAGCTACACCAAAATAATATCACAGGCTGGGTGTTCTCAGGAAGTTCAAACAAGAAGTGATGGACAATTTCACATAACTTTAACCATCTAAGGAGTTAAGATGGGCAGCGTCATTGCTCGTCCATCCCTTTAAAATCGCCTGCATTCAATATGTGTCCACCAGGCTGGGATGTAACTAAGCTAAGGTGTGTAAATGTGGTGAGATTTGTGCCACTGTTAGAGGGTCAGGATTCACTCCTGCTGCCCCACGAGAAGCTCAGATTGTTATTTAGAGATTTGCTGGCATTGGTCTTCTAAACAGAAGATTAGGATGGTAAAGACTGTTGAGTCTGATTTAGAAAAGTGCAAAAAAATTATTTACATTAAGTTACAATGAGGTATGCTGGAAAACATTCCTTCTCTAGTAAGTGTTCATGGTGATGCTATGCTAGGAACTGTTTATTTATTTTAAATACTTCAAATATTAGCTGTATCCCCTCATATAAGTGCAAACAAAAAATGAAGATTAATGCTAATAATCATCAGTGTGTAGTGGATGTTTATTACCTATGAAGGTAACTGTTATAAAGAGCTCAAATATCCCCTCTTCATTTTTACCTCATTATAAATGATGAGAGCTGATCATGACATGTTTTACAGTGATGGAAGGCAACTTTTCTCTTTTGCATGTCAATACACTCTTGCTGCAAACGTCTTCTTCCTGCTGTCTGATTTAACTTCAGCTCATTTCCATGTGTTCTCCTTTAACTTGGTGTCCATTCCACTTAATTTTGTTATAGTGAATTATTTTCAACTCTTCAAACATTTAGATGGGCGGATGGAAAATTATTTGAATGAAACAAGGTGAAAATAATAAATTTGAACATCATGTTTATTTATTGAAATCTGTGTCTTGTTGCCGTGTCTACCCATAAGTACCAAGACAACAATGCAAAATATTCCATTACAACAAAAATTATTGTGTAAGAAATCCTACTTAAGTAAAAAATATACAGACAAAGAAAGAAAGAAAGACAGAGACAGACAATGTTGACATTTTCGATAGAGACGCGCCGGTATTTCAGGACATTGAAAACAAACTCACCCTTAGTAACGCTTGGTGTCGCGCTGCATTGTGGGGAATGTAGGCGGTGCAGAATTCAGGGGACAGAAGCATCAGCTCAAATAGCCAAAAGAAAGCGAGGTCAAGTTGTTGAGGTTAAGACAAGGATATTGTGCGCCAAAGCTAACTAAAGGAGATCCGGGGAGAACAAATAACGTTGAATTGGTACACTGCACTGGTCTGAACTGTAGCAGGTAAGCTAAGAATAAATCGATACCGACTTCCGACCGAAGAGGGGCAGCAATGCGCCGTTGCTGCGTCATGCCTGCCAAACCAAAAGAAAACGAAGAAGCAGAAGAAGATGTGGGCGGTATGGGTGCTGGCAGTATTCAGGAAACTCAGGTTTACACCTTGATCTGGTGCAGGTCGGACAACATTCCTTCCTTTAAACTGCACACCTCTGCTTGGTTTAATGGCATGTAACGCTGCCAGGGTTATTTATTTCTTCAACACTCAGGCGGACACTAACCAGAGCAACAATGGCCGGCGGTGAGTTGTACCAGTTAGCCTGTCGAGCTAACGTTAGCGTTGGGCTTTTTAACAACACGTTGAAATTAAGAGCTCCCTGCCAGTTTGAGTTACTTTATACTGTCCCAATCACTTAACTTGGGTGTAAATGTTATAAACTGATGTAATAAAATAGTCTATAGCCGATGTAACGTCACATTTTAAACATGACAGTGCGGGTACAGCATGTTCGCTAATATTTAACTGTGGTTCTCTCTCCTCAGAAAATGCGAGTGTGGTCTTCAAACTGTACTGCCTGACGGTGATGACACTAGTGGCAGCTACATATACGGTGGCACTGCGTTACACAAGGACCATCTCATCAGGAGACCTGTACTTCTCCACGACTGCAGTGTGTATCACTGAGGTCATTAAATTAATATTGAGCATGGGGATGCTCGCTAAGTAAGTGTTGTTCCATCATCCTGATCGCTGGGCACATGTGAAATGAGTTAATATTATACTTTAAAAATCAGAAAAGGTCTCAAACAATTTACTAGAGGTGAAATAGTTTATGGATTTATGGATGCTGTCTGGTCTCTAAAGGACCAACACATTAAAGCCTTGAGGTGAATGGATGGAAACCACAGGATCAGTCCCAAATCTCTAAAATAAGTCAACCTGGGACTCCTCCATACACATTGCATTGTAATGAAAGATAACTTATTTTGTCTTATTTTAATAACCATGAGAAGTATGTGGAGATGAAATGCAGTAATTCACAACATAGAAATCAAAAATGAGAAGAAAGCTAGGAAAGTTAGACACCACCACTCAAGTGAACATCAGTCCATGTGTACTGTCAGACATTTTTCATATTAAAAGCAAGAGTCATTACTGAGGAAGATACAAGGAGGACATTGAAGTAGATGAGGTAATAATTGAGCTATGAATCATAGACTAGTACTTCTTGTCTAACTAAATGTTTGTTTTGTACTTTCCTTTTTTAATCTCTTGAGAGACAAGGTTTGCCTATAAACGTTGTTGTATAGCAACTTTCATTCAGGTCTCTGCATTTTAAACAAATGTATACTCAGTTCAACATTGAGCATACAATTGCAAGATGTTATATAAACACTAAGTAAATTGCAACTTTGAAAATATAATAAAATGATAGAAAATGTTATCTTAAAATGGACCTTTTAGTGCAAGAGAAAGATACAAGATTATTGTAAATGTAAATACAACTGATGCATTAATGAATAGGTACAAGAATAAACATAAACATACATTGTAATAAACATATAATACTATAATCATATTGTAATCAAAAGCCAGGATAAAGAGACAAAAGCTGCCTCATTTTTTGCTCTGAACTTTGTCAAATCTGATGAGTGACCTTTTGTGTATTCATTTAAACTCTTCTGCCCTTTTTAAAGGACCAGCGTGTAAGATTTAGTGACATCTAGTGGTGAGATAGCATATTGCAACCAACTGAACACATCTCCTCTCCCCATTTGAGCATATAGGAGAAAACTGCAGTGACCATGAAACTTATGAAAAATGCAAAAAGCTCTCTTTAGAGTCAGTATTTAGTTTGTCCATTCTCAGCTACTGTAGAAACACGGTGGTACAACATGGTAATCTCAGTGGATGAGGATGCACTTCCTGTGTAAATATTAAGGGCTCGGTCTAAGTTAACAAAAACGCTGTGATTCTTACTTTCAGATGATTATACTCTAAATAAAACATACTTTCTTCCAAGTCTATTTCACCAGATGCCACTAAATTCTACAAACTGGTTCTTTAACGTGTTTAGACTTTAAAAAGGGACATTCAGGAAATTATTCACTGTACTTCCATTTAGATGAGTAAAATCTGTTTTTATATTTCTTCTCCCAGAGAAACAGGAAGTCCCGTCAGGATGAAGAATGCCATAGTGGAGCATGTGTTCTGCAGCCCAAAAGAGCTGCTCAAGCTGAGCGTGCCCTCAGTAGTGTACGCAATACAGAACAACATGGCCTTCATCGCCCTGAGTAACCTCGATGCAGCAGTGTATCAGGTATTATCCGAATCCTGTTTCTGATGTTGTCTATGATGTGTACAATACGTAAGCTTTACACAATGGCAGGCGTGGTCATTTGTGAACAGTCTGTGTCTTCTCTGTCAACCATCTGCAGCAGTTACACAGTAGAGCTGTACGTAGCAGCAGATACCGTCCCACTCTCTGTGACTGTAACAAAAAAATCACATCTGAAAACAGTGAATGTAAAATAATACTAAGATGACTGTCATGCTTGTATTAGTGTGGTTTTCTGACATNTGTAGCAGCAGATACCGTCCCACTCTCTGTGACTGCAACAAAAAATCACATCTGAAAACACTGAATGTAAAATAATACTAAGATGACTGTCATGCTTGTATTAGTGTGGTTTTCTGACATGTAAAATGAGTCAGTGTTTCATCACTGCTGTCTGATCGGGATCTATCAGCTGTAGCTTGCTGTGTTAAGGAAGGTGGGTACATCTTGGACTAAGTGTAGTTTGGCAGTTAGCCTAATCAAATACAGCTCCACAGCTGAGGCTTTACATTGTGGCCTCTTCAATGAACACGTCAATGTTTAGACATTTGATTTTTATCTTTTTTCGTGTTTAGTGCTTCAGTAAAGTCTTATCAATTCCTGTACCTAATAATGACAAAGCAAGGAAGTATCCAAAAATAAATAAGATTGAGCATCAGATGAAGCATTCTGTGCCAACTTTTGATATCACAGTTTTCAGTGCACATATATTTGATACCACTTCTAGCTGTAGCCGTGCCTACATGCACAAAATATTGTTTTCTGCCATTACCCCGCAAATACAACATTCTTACTAAGCTGTTTACATGTCTGATAAAAATGAATATTCCACTAATATTTTGTTTATATGCAGAGGGTTTTTATGGTTGCCCTCTGCTCCAGTAGCAGTCCCAGGTTGTCCAGGTTGTCCGTTGATGTATACTGCAGTGGTGTGATAGTCTATAGCTGGACAACCAATCGGCTTCGTGTCTGTAATGGAGACCCGGTTTTTCCAGGTCTCCTGTCTGCTCTTATTCCTCTCACCGTGTCTCTTTTTGCTCATGGCCAATAGGGTCCTATGTCCTCAGTGGAGACTTATATTTTGAATGGGCTGTATTCATGTCTAAAGAATGCTGCTAAGACTGGAATATCAGCATGTTATATTCTGAACAGTGGAATATTAGTGTGCATGTAAATGTATCCAGTATGTAATAAGGTGTTGCTGAAAAGTGGAAGCCTTTATTAAAATATTGTGACATAGTGTCAGATTTCAGACAATGACCTCAGATTTTCTGTGCAGGTAACTTATCAGCTGAAGATCCCGTGCACGGCGCTGTGCACTGTCTTAATGCTGCACCGCTCTCTGAGCCGACTGCAGTGGTTCTCTGTCTTCATGCTCTGTGGGGGCGTCACACTCGTACAGTGGAAGCCTGTAGAGGCCACGAAAGTTCAGGTAGGCACAAGTTTGAAAAATGCATTTACCGTCATAGTGACACACATGACTTTATAATCTTTTTCTTTTTTTACCAGATCGAGCAGAACCCCTTTATTGGCTTTGTGGCCATCGCTATTGCTGTCCTCTGCTCCGGATTTGCAGGTAAAATTTGTGCAGCAGGTGTCTGTGTAAAGGACAGGTGGTAGTTCCACCCTTTGGTTCAATATTGATTGAGCTATGCTATACTAAAAGTCGCATTGTTAACCTACAATGTTCAACAGCATCGCCCCAGCTAAGCAATTACACAAAATGCAAACATTAACCTGAAGCCAACTGATGTCTTCTTTAATCATTTTTAAAATGTCATTTTAAAAGATCGCTACCAGGGAATAAAATATTTTGTGACTCTTGCAACTAACCATTTTTTTCTCCTCTGATGAAGGTGTGTACTTTGAGAAGGTGTTGAAAAGCTCAGACACGTCTCTGTGGGTGAGAAACATCCAGATGTATCTGTCCGGCATTGTCGTCACCCTCCTCGGTGTTTACATGACTGATGGCGATAAGGTCATGGAGAAAGGCTTCTTCTTCGGTTACACACCCTGGGTGTGCTTTGTAATATGTGAGTGAGATTAAATCTGAAGATGTTTCCTAAATGATTTCACATTTTTTTGCCATATTGTTGTGACTGACGTTGCTCTGTCTCTGTGTGCCACCAGTCCTTGCCAGTGTGGGAGGATTGTACACATCTGTGGTGGTGAAGTACACCGACAACATCATGAAGGGCTTCTCTGCTGCAGCCGCCATTGTCCTCTCAACAGTGGCATCGGTCCTCTTGTTTGGATTACAGATAAGTAAGTTACAGCCAGGATAGAGCATGTGCTGTGAACTTATGATTAAGGTTAATAATTTTCATATCTCAGTAGCCTCAGTGAAGGAAGCCTTTGATAAAAGATCTCAGAATCAACCATGCCTTGCCATAAAAAGTGAGATTGAAGTATAGTTCCTATGTGTACATCTTAGTCATCCTGATAACACCGCTTTAATGTACTGTGGCTGCACTGCGTGGACATTTATTGGTTAGTGTCTGCTTAAAGTAATGACCAAACAAAACATTTAGTGTTTTCTGCATGATTACAAACTTCATTTACATCCTAGTTTCATAGAATTTCCAACTGAAATACAGGAAATTAAGAACTTTATTTATTTTCAATGAATTCCTGGTGATAAGAGGATAAATACATATAATTCAATATATATAGAAAATAAAGTTTCAAGTGATAAATTAATAATTTGGGTGTAAAGGCTTTTGTCTGCATTTTCAAAAATTTAAAAGGTAAAATTACTGCTTTAAAAAAGTCTAATCTTTACAAATTCCTTCCGTTCCCTCGTGCAGCGATCACATTCTCGGCCGGAGCACTCCTCGTGTGTGTGTCCATCTATCTGTACGGACTTCCAAAGCAGGACACATCCAAGGTGAGCCGGCAGGACACGGACAAGGAATCCAAACAGAAACTGATCAACGTGTGAACTCTCGTCACTACAGTGGACAAAGTCTATGTTGAGGTCACCCTGTGATGACATAGCGGTAGAGTTCCTGTAACGTTACTGGAAGGGGTAAGGGGGGGGGGTTGGGATTTGAGAGCCACTGCTGTTATTTTTCAAACGGACACTCAAGTTTTGCTGGCTCTGTGTTTAGTACATAAATGTAGGTGTGTGAATGCTACACAGACACCTACACAGGACTGATGATGGTACCATGAAACACATGATTTGAACTATCTTTAATTTTTTTAATGCCAAAATGATTTGGGCAATCGTTCAGTTCATACAAAAGAAAAAGCTAGCTGCTTTTTACATATGTAGATAAACTTCAAGCATCAGTGACGTCTTGTAGCTCCACCTCAGCCAGAATGGAGTCATAAGTAGTACCAGGACTTTAACTTTCATTTTAATGATTCCACATATTTTATTGGAGACCCATAAATATCACATCTCCTTCTCACAGAGTCTGTTTTATTTTCAAGGAGCGGTTAGCCTGTTTCAAACTGCAGCGCGACTGTCTTTTGTCCATATCACTGTTGATTTTGAATGTGAGGAAAATGTACTCGGAGGATGACGACACGCTGCATGTGCAGTAACATGTTTATAATATCATCCCTAGTGTCTTTGATCTTTTGTATCACTGTATCATCATCTGTGCTGAATCTTGTTTATAAGGTCATTTTATTAAAACTGGATGGAAATGTGTTAATTTATAAACCGGCGTCATTCCTGAATTCTACTCAATAATATCAGGCAATAACTACTAACAAATATTTCGCATAAGACTTGTGTGATGCATCAAACCATCAGTAACGACAAGAACACCAAAGCCTTATTAAAACTTTGAACAGGTTGTATTAGTCATGCCCTTTGTTACCATTTAGCTGTGTGTCATTTGGCTGTTTAAAACCAGTTGACTCGCTGGGGAAGAACTTGCTTTGACACGTCACACCTGATTACTCTCAGATGGGAATGAATAATAATGCTTCTGTGTGTAGTCGCATCTTTTAAAACGTAAGGCTCTTTATTTACAGTGCAAATCATCTGCAGTAGTTTGGTATGAACAGCACAAGTATAGACAGGTTTTTTTTGTTTTTTTTACATCTTATGAACCGGTGTGATGCCGAGGATCTTCATCCCGTTGGCCAGGACTGAGCAGGCTCCGCTGAACAGTTGTAATCTCGCCTGTTGACATTTAGAAAACTGACTTATTTCCTTTTGTTGTAAGTCAGCCAACCACATTAGCTTAACACGCTGTTATAATTATAACTAAATGTGTTCAAGCAACACTTCATGATTAAGGGATATAGCTGGCAAAGTTAAGTGTTAAGCTAAATAATCCCCTACTGTTAAACACGTTTGTTGAAACTGGAGTAAAAGTCATTGCAAAATACACAATTGACGATTATCTGTTTCTGGTAATTACATTAATATATAAAGAAAATGATCACACTGATATATATATGTAGATTAGTTGTTCCTACCTGTGCCACATCCTGGGGACTTCCTTTTACTGGCAGCTCTCTGTGCGCTGATGCTATCAGGTGACTGTGAGGTATTAGAGAGGAAGTATATGAACACTAAGTACACACCTTATCAAGTTCACAAACACCTTTTAAAACTACATTGGTTATATAGAAGCAGTTAATTATTATCTTTCCTCACCACAGCTTCAATAAAAAGTTGACGAGATGTTTAGGTTGCAGATCCTGGGTCGACTGGTACAGCACCTCATCATAGCTGCAAACAAAGACAACAGCAGGGGAGTGTTTTCTTGTAAGAAGTGGAGTAAATGTTGATACGACTCTTGGCAGAATGTGCTGACTGAGGCATGACAGGATGCAGAGGAACTAGAAGTTGACAGGGTTTTAAATGGTTTGCTTACCGAAGGAGGTGCTGCACAATACTGAGACTCGCCGGCTCAAGTAAAAGTGACGGATTGAACATCACCGCCTCGATGCCTTCGTTCCTCCGTACTAAACTGCAGAGACAATAAAGATGTGAATTAACAACTTCATACATCAGCCTCTTCTTCTTTTTGGTTGTGATACAGTGTTTGGAAAAGAATATTGTGACATTTTAAGGGACTAAAAAAAGGCAAAAATAACTACATGAATTCCTACCATCAAGTTTCATTATTGTTATCTGCTGATGAATACGGACACTGACCTGCAGAGTCGAGCATGCGTGTACTGGAGGAAGACGCCTGTGTCTCCCTGAGCCTGAAGCATTCGATCCCAGTCGAATTTATAGTCTGAGTGCAGGGGACCTTTGAAGTCCTACAACAAATTCAATAAATACATGATTAAAAGGAGCTTAAAATCTCTCAGTGCAATGTGCAGATAAACCAAGAAAGAAAGTAGATAGTAGATGAATGTCTGAGCGTAGAGTTTGAAATCTGTTGTGTTGTGATAATTC
>JANJYP010172106.1:0-12974 GCA_024605115.1 Rastrelliger brachysoma
CAAATTTCAACTGGCTGTCAAAGATGATCCCAAGGTTGCGGTTGTTCAAATATAGTATATCGTAATTTTGAACTGTAACTAATAAACTACATACAAATTTCTCATTTAAAAACCATTATTGGAGATTAAGGTGTAAAATGGTCTTTAAACGTATTTAAATAGTGTTGTTAAACAACCATTAACTTTCAAATTTATTTTGAACACAATTGCAACTATCGACCCCCACCCCTAGAAAAAATTTTGTGAACCACTAACATTACCTTGCTACCAGGAGTCCTGCTAGTTACACAATATATACAAATCGAATAAAAATAAATGTAATGTTGCATTCAGTGAGATCATTAAACAAGCTTGGTAATATGAGCTAAGACATGTACACATAGGCGAACAATATCACTCTCTAAGCATACAACAGTGTTCCATCATCACAGAGTTTATCAAAAAATATACTTATTCAGACAGATATGGATGCCATTTGATGAAAGACTTTGACCTTTCCTGTACATTTGCCCATCAAAAAATAGTCTGGAGAACCAGCTTCTGAGCATGTACAATGCAACATCTACGGAAAGCCATCTAGGACATTTTAAGTGCCACTCAACAGTGTTATGTTGAGTTCGCTTAGCTGACTTATTTTGCTTTAACAAGTTTTCATTTTAAGTTAGACTTCCTAAGGTGGATTAGGTTTTAAAAACCAAACACAGAAATGTTATATAAATATAACTTAAGTAGAGTTTTTTCATTCATTCACTTTTTTGAGTGTTGTTATGGGTGGGACAGCGACCTTTAGCAAACCAAAATCCACCAGAATGTTCACATCTCAATTTGACAGGAACAGAGACCCAAACCTGGCAAAACCAATTCCTCCATTTTATTTGTGTATTCAAAGTTGACATTTTGTGTTGCATGGAGTAGCACCTTCTCTCTGAGGCGTCATTCAGGGTTTCCTTTGATCCTCATTCATAGAAATGAAAAGAAAAATTTTATACAGAGAATATGTCAGGAACAACGTGCATACACAAACACACACACATGCATGCATACATGCATACAGAGGCCCTGAATAGTATAGTTTGGTCTTACCATTATCCACAACAAACCATCCACTCTAATAGAACTCTATTGTTCACAAACAATATGGACTTAGCATTTTGAATTAGGAAATAATCCAACCAACAAACTGCCATATGTTGACTAGCTTTTTCTGACACGGGCATTTAAATTTCTCTAATGTTGATAGGTTCTCAAGTCACTGTGTATTTATTCAACATTCTAAGCCCTGTATGTTCTATTTTTCGGTTCTTTCAGCAAATATTGCACACTGCTTGGTGTAAACTTTGAAGCATTCTTCATTTTACTAAAAAAAGAAAAAATTCACATGTGGAATAAAGAATCATCAACATGCAAATATAATCCAGAGCTAATCTGATTAAGCATATAGGTCTGTAGCTTTGAAAGCAGACCACTCAGCCTCCCACTGTGTTATTACAAAGTTGGACTGCAGCTCCACTTTTCTTCAACATCTGCCAAAACATATTTTATTTGATAGCATCACTGCTAAGATCACGGTAAGATCAAACTCACACAACCATTATCCTTCAGTTCATGTTTATTTAAAATCTCAATTACAATTTTTGCTAATCAAATGGTAGTTTATTCCAGTTGAATATGCTTTATTACATAATGCATAATTAGTATGACTGTTTAGAGGAATGTGATGACATCAGATGATGATGACATCTTAGCATCATAGTCTTATTTGTGCTATTTTAATAGCATAAATAAGCTCTGATACTCATCATAGCTATGCTGTGTGCCAGTAGAGATTTACTTCCCTGTCTGTCATTCACAACAAACTGTAAATGTGAAAAAACAAATGACTACAACCTAATAAACAGCATGGGATGCATTTGGCAATGTAATATTTGACTCACTTGTTTTGTTTTTCTTCTTTCTACAAGGCTGATTCTGATTATGTTTCAAGTATTGTCACCATCATTTAATTTAACATACTCAAAATAATAATCCTTGACTGTAGTGAAAAAAAATCTGGAGCCATCCACGTATAGACAGAAAAATCATATGTTTAGAGACGGATTTATGTTGAACCACACTGTTATTTTGCGAGTAAAACTTTGATTAAATAATGCTTTTCTATTCTACTAAAAAATATGTTTTTGAATGTATTTTGAAATATCTAGGTATTTTTCTTATTTCTGTAAGGCATGATTATGAAAGGACTTTTTCAGTTGAAACATCAATGTCATAACCTTACACAGCAGATGGATTCTTACATGATGTCATGATCTCACGAATCAAGCTATCTAGCAGGGTAATAGCCTTTTTTAGTGTGACTCCCGGACCTCATCGTTTTCCATCTAAAAGCATGTCCAAGTGAAATTTTCTCCTGCTTTTTCATATATATATGTTATATATGTCCAATATATACATATACATATATATGTATATATATGATCATTTACTGAGGTAGATGAGACCCTCATGTCAAATTGTTGAACCATGCTGGCTCACTTTGTTGCTCTGGATAAGAGAGAATGAATCGTAATCAACAAGAAATCAGTACAATGGTATAAACAACATACAGTACAGGACCAATACATTGTGAACATTTCTCAATATTCTCAATAGTATTAAGTATTAGCTTTGCTGTCACTAGGCTTTTTTTTCTTGCACAGATTTCAATGAAAATAATTTGAAAATGTAAATTAAATAAAGAAAATATCAGGACACTAAACACATACAGTGGACATTATCAAATAATTTATATCATTACACAAAAGATGTTCAGAAAGCAAAAAATAAAAATAAAAGCACTGCCATTTTATCCAGTGTTTAACTAATCTACTTCATGAATGCTCAGCCTCAGATTGTAAATAAACAATGCGAATAATATAACATCAATAGTTTATCAAATTTAACTCCATTAATAAACTTTCAAGTTCCTAGTTTAATTGTTTGATAGCTGAGCAACAATAGGAAGATCTGTGCAAATATGCAATAAAAACCATAACAAAAACAGACAACATTGTTCCAGTTAAAACTACAGTATGTTGTATGATACAGCCTTCTGCTTCCCACAGTATTTACAGCAAAAGGCCCTCTTCATTTTAAAAGGTTTATTGTCTAATTGTCAGTAAATTAATAGCTTGAGGTCCTGGAGCTCCTGAAAACTGATGCTTATTCTGTGATTTTGAAGATACAGTAAGCTATAAGGCAATCAATGTTTTGACCTCTAAATTGTATAAGGGTATTCAAAGGTCCCTTTGAAACATTTAGTTTTCAGCTACTTTTTTAAAAGTTAAAGTGTCAATAACTTTAGTCCACATCTTCAGTTACCTTACAATAATTACTACATGAAAGCTTGATAGATCTGACTGGTTTCTGATCACTTCTTTTTCCCCTATCTAGTGTTATAGTGTAATTTACACCTTTTCATTTATATGCCTTAATTGGGCTGCTTGTGGAGGACGTGGAGGTATTCAACCCCAATTATCCTTCAGTAATTCCTAGGTGGTTTATTTTTTTATTTAAGGTTGCATGTTTCTACATGGTTGTTTGTCCTGAAATCCATTTTCAACTTTGACCGACCTGAAATTCAGTAGACTTTAGAGTTAACAAAAAGAAAACACCTCTTTCACTGTCACTGAATTAAGTTTCTATTTTAACACGTTGGGTCATGAAATGTGAATTGGTAACTGTAGAATGATGTTAAAAGCATTACATTTTGAATTAAAACCACTTCACCAGTCTGCAGGAAAACA
Source organism: Rastrelliger brachysoma (assembly GCA_024605115.1). NCBI lineage: Eukaryota > Metazoa > Chordata > Actinopteri > Scombriformes > Scombridae > Rastrelliger > Rastrelliger brachysoma. Next base: position 3,783 of record JANJYP010172106.1, read on the forward strand.
TACAGCTTCCTTGATTGACCATGAAATGAATAATCAGGACACTGAGACGAGAACGCTCTTAAAGTCCACCCTTCTGTCCTGCTACACAAAGATCTTTCTGACATTTTCACTACAGAAGAAGCTTCAAAGAAACAGAGAGGAGAGATTAAATGCAAAGTGCCCTTCTGATCCTCTGAGCTGTTTGATATTCTATCATCCTTGGAAAAGCAGCATGAGACAAAATGGTTTCCATCATTCAGATTGCAACTGTGATATTAGAAAAACATTTACACTTCCATGAAAAGGTAGACCATAATGTGCAGAGGATAAATTGGGGTCACAGTCTTTCTATCACTTCCACTTCAAATTGCAGAAACAATCAGAAGCGGCACTGGGAGCAAATTATATTATCATGGTTATTTAAGGACAGAGTCCAAGGCTAAAGTAAAAGAATAGATTGACACTTTTGGAAAATATACTTATTTGTTTTCTGGTTGAACATTTAATGAGATAATTCATACCACTGTTGTGTTGTGTAAATTTGAAGATAATGCATGCAATAGGTTAACTTGGCATAAAGACTGGAAAACTGGATGAAAACAGCTGGACTGAGTATGACCAAAGGTAAAACACACCTGCCAGCACCTCTGATAGTCCAGTAACTGGCCTTTACTTACCTTAAGCAGTTTTTTGCATACCTTTTTGGTTACACTGATTCAACTGTCAGCCACACGTATTCAATTTGGGGTTCCAGCTTGTGTTGAAAAGTGTCTGGAAGGGTGCGGGGGTCTAGTGTTGGGGAAAGCAAAAAACCTGATTAAAAGTGGTTCGTCCAAACTATAGTTCTCCTGTAGCTTCGGGCAAGCTGTTATGCTAACCTATGGGGGCAATTTTTTTTTGGGGCTTCTGAAAACACTCGGAAAACTATTCCAAGACCTGTACTGTAGTACTGTATGGTCCTTATGAAACACCACCATGCACATTGAACTCATATAGTGTAGCAAAACTTAGCATTTTTACATGAAGTCACTCACCTCAAATAACTCGGTTTACATCCGGAAAAGCCATTACTAGCCAATTGTCGAGAGTCTGCTCGCTCTGCCACTATAGCCACAGATGTCCAGTTTCATGTTTTTTGCTTCCCCCAACACTGGGTGACCCTCAGGAAACTGACTGAGTCAAAAATGGCTGGGGGTCTCCTTTAAGTGCTAAAAAAGTACATATGTGTGCTTTATGATGATTTAGCCTGCATGGATAAAAGAGATTAACAACAATGCAGTGCTAAGAAAAATCAGCAGCAAATCAGCAGACTGTGTGATAATCTGCGATGGCATGTGAGGATGTGAGTGTGTTGTACTGTGTCATGTAGGGATCAAACATCAAATCATTAATGGACTTGGCTTGAATATATAAATGAATAAAATTATTTTCCCTGCCCCCTGGATTTGTATGGTATTCTGAGTTTATGCAGGTAATTCAGTGGAGCACTTATGAGTCAAAACTAAGACAGATTACAGATTCAGTGGCCTACAGGAATTTGAAACATGGTAAAATAGACTCTACAGGGTGAGACTGCCAGACAGTCAGTAAAGACTCCAGAAGGTCCATACTCCCAGCCAAGAAATAGTCCTGCACAGAACTCCCAGTAAAAAGCTCAATCTACTATTTTTACACTTTTTATAAAAAAAGATGCTGACAGGTGGATTTTGTACAGTGTCAGGGTACATTTTCTCCTTTTTTTCTTTGTGCCACATTAAGAAAACCAGCTGCTGACTGTCACTTCATATTTATGCTACAGACAAGGGAGTGGATTCAGTTTTCCCATTAACTCTTGGGGATATCTAAAACTTTCAAACTACTCCATTTAAATGTTTTCTCCGATGTTTTAGCTCTACCCTGGTTTAAATCGAAGCATCAATCACTGGGATAAACTTGTTCTGTCTCTGTTCATGCATTTTCATCATTCAGAAAGTTGTCAACCAGCATGAACTCTCATATTGAGGGTTATTACTAAGCTGGATGCTGTCTCAGGTGTATCTAACTATGGATGTAAAGATGAAGCAGATACCAAAATTCTCCACTTGGCTTTATTGTTTTCTGTAGGTGGGCTTTCTTGTCCTTTAGTGAGTGAACAAGCTGCGGTTCCTTCATACTGAGAGGAGGTAAGTGAACACACCCTGTAAGGGGAGTTTGTATCCATTCTGGGCATGAAAAACAAAAATAGAACCTGAAATACACTTAGGAAAGGCTCAAGGGGCTATGTGGGAGGATGAACTGCAAGAAGTCGAATTTTAAAAAGGATGATGCTTAGCTATGGTGCTCTGATGGGCTTGCTCCCATCACTGAATAAAAAAATATGCAAAATCTTATGGCGACATTTATAATATTTATTTAATAGAAGCATTTAACTTTAAGGAAGGTCTGATGAGATCTGACTGTAATTATGAAAAATATATTTAACCACAGCTAATCTGACTTGACTAAATCAACATTAATTCACGTAAGTGTAGTGTGCTGTGAATGTCACCAAGTTTACTTTGTGGCAGAGGAGTTTAGTTTCTGATTGTGTGTTGACATATTTGAAAAGGTCACTGCAAACACGTTAAATGCCACTTTAACATGCCAAACCCATTTACTGATGACTGTAACTCCCTGTATCTTGAAAAACCAAGGCTGAGCTTAGTGAACCATTAATGACTGTCTGCTATCTCAGCACTTTATCTGAGCCACTGTTTGACAGAGAAAATTGCATTAGCCTGTATGAATAGTGGATGAGCGGTAGTGAGAACATCCAAGTCCTCAGCCTAACAAATCTAACATTACCTGAAACTGACCTTTGAGATTTGCCTACAAAGCAAGATTTTCCCATTTTAGGAGGCAAAAAGTGGTAGGAGCTAAATTAAGGCAATGCTTTTCCTAAAAACACAACCATGGAGTCATAAAAAGATTGTGATAGCTTAGACATTTACCTTCTGCAAAAACATGGGCTCAACTAAAACTCAATTTGACTCACACCAGAGTTATTGCACAGTGTTGCAATGTCATGTAGTTAACAGTGTGAAAAGATGTCTACACCTGAATCACACCGTGGAGGACAGGAAAGAGAAATAGCATGCATATGATGTCACTTTTTCAGAGATGACTAAATTTGAATCCATTAGGAGAACAAACCTTCCAAGACTAATGACTAGTTCAATCTCTACTGACCAAGAGATTCATTGAGCCCTAAAAGATTCAACTACTGTAGGCTAGAAAATGTATTCAGGCTAAGAATATCTCAGTCAGACACATCATCTTACCCTTCTAATTGTATAAGCAAAGATGATTCCACCAAAGGCTGAAAGATACAACCAGAGCAGCTGGCTGATTCAGCGATTTGAAACTGCACAATGTTAAACAAACTGAACTGGTTTCTAGTACTGACTGTACAATTTGAGACCGGCTGTATAGTGTATATGTTGAGTACATCTGTGTGGGTTTCATGCTGATCAGCACACTGACATGGCGGTTGCAATGGGGAAAACACAAAGCATGTTTTGCTTGTCTTCAGCAGCTGTCCTTTAGCAAGCTACAGGTACGTACATCTGTTTTGTGAGCGGTATGACTGGAATAAATGCTGAAGGGAGGCCTGTGTGATGATGCACCCATCAGATGAAATGCTCTCTTCTCACTATAGGAGATGTAATAGGAGTGGACAGGCCTTGGAAGAATCAGTGAACAGCGAGTAAGTTGGCATTCTCCATGTGAGAAGAAAAGAGAAAGTAATGTGGCCAAGTTCAAGACAATGTAAGCAAAAATCTGTTTCACCTCATAATAAACAGACAACAGGCACACTCTACCTTTCAGTCTTGAAGTAAAATAAGACGTAAAACAGTTCCACTATCAGTGATATGGATTCTGACGGGTGTCCAGAAAGATTAAAACAACACTACTGTCACTTGCTCCCATGGCTGTGTGTAATGTTTTATTCTCACATCAAGCCAATGGCTATCCAGTTATTTGGTTTGTCAGGACAGAGTCATATCATCGCCCTTGACCACATGTGCTGACTACTCTGGTAACAGGGACCTAGCTTCAGGGTCTCCAGAGGATTCAGTGTCACTGATTGCAAGATGACAACATCTGTGATAAAATGATCTGGGTTTTACGATTAGCCTCAGAGAATATGACAGTGACTTGGATCATCCACTACTTCATCATGTTTGGGACAGCAACCAGTCTAGACAGAGACAGATAATAGTGAAGGGGGTGTTACAACAAAACTCAAAATGCTATTGTAAATTGAAGATATATCATCACATGTTTTGGGTTAGTTCAAATCATGACGTTTGTAAAATCACCCTCAGATCCTCATTTGGAATACAGACCTGTAGAAGTGGTTGATCCACTAATCTTACTTTTGGCAAGAAAGAGAATAAGCAAATTTATCAAACTATTACTTTAGGTTTTTAAAAGTCCATAGAAAGTTTAGATGAATCCATTTGTTAAGGAATTAATTTGAGGCATTAAACAGTTTAATGTGTTACTTAATGTGTCCCTCATTGTTTGTATCTGATTCAGGTAATAAAAACCAGATGAAAAAAATAATTATTTGCATCAAATATAATCAGGTTTGTTTTCAAAGCAAACCAGGTTATACTGGGTTTTTGTAATCCCTGTTCTTCTACATTGTTGCACAACAGAATATATTGTTTTAGGCCTTTTGTTACATAACCAGTGGATAATAATCTCACATACAGATTAGTTACATATTAGGTTATATTGTTGCATATCCATTAGTCTTCCTATGTGTCTGAGCCCTGGTTAACTCCAAACCCTCCCTGGAAAGCTGGGAGATGTAAACATATCTAGTACACATTCATAATGAGGCATGGCATTCTGGCTCTAGTTTTCTTGGATTTCTAAACTCTCCAGAAATTTCCCATTAAGTCTAATTTTGGCAGTCGGAATCTTCAACCTCATTTTTTCAGTCACTACCCCACACTCATGGCTACAGGCAAAGAGTTAGAAGCGTTGTAATCCATTACGATGTGCACACTGCAGGTCACTCACCCTAATATAATCCTTAGATTAGTGCTGTACATTGTCAAACAGTAAGCTGTTGTTGTTGACTGCACTGTGATCTTTTCCATCCATTGGAATATACAAGGCTATATATTATCGATAGTCATGTTGATCGACCAATCAGAGGGAGGTGAGATAAAACATTGAAGTATCCTGGGTATTGTTGTGTTTGTCCTCAATAAGTAGCAACGTACAGGAGAGACAAAACCTTTTTTGCATAATCAAAAAAGGGTTTTGTTTTTATTGTGAGCCATTACTCACAATAAAAACATACCAAATTGTCAAAGTCGTCAAACCTTAACGTTTATAGTATTAAAGTAATCCTAACTGTAACCACAATCTCCTTTCCTTCCTCCTGCCTAATTTGTAACATCACACACTCAGCGTAAAAGTTGTATCCAACTCACACATTTGAGACATTAATTTTGTGGCATAAAAGAAGTGCAACATGCTGTCTCTTATATGGATTCTGGGGTCATTTAACAGACTTTGAATCTGAAGTTGGACTTCTTGTAGCCACCTTATACCAGCTGGTGATGTTATCAGAAGAGTAAACTGGAATGAGTATATCACATTTAGCATCACAGTTTTGCTGAACTCATTAAATTTATAATGTTTATGTGCGTATGTGCAATCTGCATATTTCATTCCATCTATTTAAACTGCACCCAAAATACTTGCAGCAGCTAATTTGCATAATCCAGCCAATCAACATTCAGTAAATACAACAGTAGTAGTGTATGACTTTAAACAGTGTTTAATATAACTGTTCTGAAAAGAGACATCCACCTCATTTTTCAGAATGAGCTTTACATGAGTGCAGTTGTAGTTACATCTGTCATCTGTTGCAAATATTTATCTGTGTAGGACTCCACACATAATAAAAATTGCAGCAATAGTTTGACAGATTAGGTTTAATCTGGGGATTTCATATCTGTTTGCGTCTGTGACCTTGAAAGTTTTCTGCACAAAGTTTGTGGGCTGTTGATGGGATTTCTTTCATTATATCTTTTTTATCTCTTGATCACAGTTTTCTGAATTATGCAAACAATATTATGGCTTATAGTATACTAAGGTCAATGCACACTGATCAATGACATGATGTTTCTTCATTTTTCCAGAAGGAATAGACTGAATAAATACATTTATAAAAACCTGTGGACCTGTTGTCTCTGAAAATGAATGAAATTCACAACCTCAGTAACCTTAGCAGCCATTTAAGGCTCCCTCATAGCACTGTGTGCATATGTCTCCAAAACACTGTTGTGTAACCTGACATTCACCTTCTATTTCCCATTTACTGCTGCGACTCTGCAGGGACTGCCGAATAACAGATTTATCTCAAAATGGGAGCCAGTTCTACAACACACAAACCATCACACAGCTGTTGTTGTATGATTACAGATGTTGTATAACCCTAGCTACGCAGCACGTACACGCATACGCACACGCACACACACACACACACACACACACACACACACACACACACACACACACACNGCAAGTCTACACAGAGATGGATGCTTTATGTGTTTTAGTTATTCTACACATGCATGTTAGGTTTTGGCTGTGAAATAATTCAACCAGTGTTAGATTTCTGGTTCTACTCCATTTTTCTCATCATATTTAGCTTCCAGCACTGACATAGCATGACCGCCCTCCTCCTCCTCCACTGACACAGTCAGAGACCTGTCAGTGGATTTTGCCTCAAACAGTGCACAGTTGCTGTCCTTTGCACCAGGAGTCATCCCTCTTTTAGAGGGTGAAGCAGTGGGAGTAAATTTCAAAGATGCAGTTTTCACCATGTTACTGGTTTCCTTGTCCGACATAACTCCAGTTTTGCGATAGCAGCTCTTCAGCCCCTTGCGGAAGCGTATGGTGAACAGGCCATAGATGATGGGGTCCAGGCAGGTGTTGAAAAGTCCAAAGATGAATAGGATGTGGGTGAGGGAGTGAGAGACTTTCCCTTCCAGGTCATCTGGGAAGAACCAGTACCACAAACCCAGCAGGTAGTACGGAGTCCAGCAGACTATGAAGCAGATCACTATAACAATGCTCATTTTGAGAGTTCTCATTCGTGCTTTGGGAATGTTATTCTTTGAGCAGCGTAGATGTAGCTCATTGGAGGACACTAGAAAAAAGAAAGAGAGCCTGAATTAATGGACAGCTGGGTACATTGTGATTAAAACGAATACACCCAGTTGACTCTATCCTATTTCTACTCACATCTTGTTATGTTCTGAACAAGCATCTCAACACCAGACTGATCATGAAACTTACGGCTCTTTTTTGTCATCCGCTTAGAGATTTGGATGAAGATCCTGGTGTAGCAGACAATCATTATGACCAACGGCAGCAGGAAGAGGCAAGAGAAAGTGAACATGTTGTAGGCTGTCTCTTGCCAGTGAGTGACGAAGCTTCCTCTCGTGGTACACTGAGTAAAGTTTGCAGGGTATGTGATGGTCACATTATGGAAAATGAACATCTGCGGAGATAAAAATAAAAGAACAATGTTATGCTGTCTGTTGGTTTGGTCAGTGTTTTGACCAAACCTCAACTAAGTAGTTTCAGTTCTACAGTCAGGGGATGGCTAGCTTAGCTTTGTAGACTCAAATCAGTGGGGAACAGCTAGCATAGCTCTATCCAAAGGTAGAAAAAAATGAGGCTCCAAGTATTTTCAAAAAGCTAACATTATCAGTTCACAGAATTCATTGCACATCTTATTGTTTGGAGGTTGCAGGTCGGACCATATCACCATACTTGTGCTTTTATCCCACAATGCAATCAACTGCTTTACTGTACATGCTATACTGCTGGATTTGTCAGTGAGGCATATACAGTACTGTCAGGATTAGGGATGTAGGGCTCTATCATTGAGTCCCACATGGACTCAATGATAGAGCCACTAATCCCTGACACAGACATTCTGGGCCCCTAAATCATGCAGCAGGTTTTCTCATACCTAAGCCTTGGCTCAATGCCACAATGTATACAACTGCATATAAATATGTAAATGGGGGGATAATGAACATTGTAAAAAAAAAAAAATGTAAATATGGATCCTGATTTTCTTAGCGTGTGTGGTTTGCCTACAGTTTAATACTTCTATGAGATAATGTATGCTGATTCAGTGATCCACTGAGCAGATTATGGAGTAGAGGTTTCAGTCATACAAGGAAAAGCCTCACACATGAAAGCAATCAGTTCATAGTCTGTCCTGCAACCCATCGCTTCTCTCTTCATTCAGCATCATCAGTCTCAATGTTTAATAGAACCAAACAAGCTGTAATCACCTGTCTTGTCAAACCAGTCTCACTTGGACTTACCTGAGGGATTGAGAACAAAGCGCTCATAGTCCATGCCACCATCAGCATGACCCTATTCCTTTTGCGGGCCATGCTGATAGCCAAAGGGTTGAGGATCGCTGACTGTCTGTCAAGACTAATCACCACTGTGACAAAAGCACAGGAGTACATGGCCTGTAACTTAAGAAACATCAGGAATCTGCAGGCCAGGTCACCGGCCAGCCATTGTACTGTAATGTTCCACACTGCATCCACTGGCATCACAATGAAGGTAACTAAGAGATCAGCTGCGGTCAAGTTGATGATCAGCACTCGGACATGGGATTTGCGCTTGTGGCCATTGGCTGCCCACAGCACAGCTATGTTGCAAAAAGTAGATACACCACATAGGATGAAGGTGATGATCACTCTGATTTTTGCTGCTGTGGAAAAAGTCGGAAGTTGTGGTGCTCTGTCCACTGATGTCCAGTTACAGTGAGGAGCCAGCCAATCGCAACTGTCACTGAGGTTGTATCCTGAGTTCTGCTGATACATAGTGACTGGAGATTCACAGCAGGAAGAGGCGTTCATTTTCTGACCCTCATCAAGGAGTCAGCATTTTGTTCAGCTACATGGAGGCTGGTGGCACAAAAAGGAGATAAGACAAAAACATCAGGAGTCTTATGAATGAACATGGCGCAAAGATTCATCTGCATGGATTTGCAATAATATGGAATAATACAGAGGCTGACAGAGAAGGAGCAGCCTGCTGCATAGGACACATCTCCCTGATGCTCACTGAGATGGAAAGCAGTTATTACTCCCTCTAACAAACCACATTATATGCACAAAGGGTCTCAGG
>JANJYP010172110.1:0-10465 GCA_024605115.1 Rastrelliger brachysoma
TGAGGGATACAGATACATAAGGGATTACAGTACTCACACAATGAGGTATAAAGGTAAACACAAACATACCAGATAGGGTTTCAGTCTCCACTCGCGCACATGCAACTGAACCAAGGTACAAATACTCAAGTGCTCTTTCATCCTCTAAAAACACAACATACAGGTGAGCAGAAATGTATAACAGCAGCATCTGGGTCATCTCGATTCAACCGCACTCCCCATTCCGTCTGTCCCTCAAAAAAAAAAACCTTTATGTCGTGTGGACGCTTGCTTGTCATGCACAATGTTGCCCTTTTGTAATTTAATACTTTGTGAGACTCTTTGAAATTTGTGAGTGAAGGAATGGGTCGTCTCCCCCCTTTTCCTGACTCGTATCCACCGATAGAAACCGGGCAGATAAAGCGGGGTGGGAAATGTTCTACAGTCACAAATAAAGTTTCTCTTTCTCTCTCTCTTCAAGGTAGAGTTTCTAAGTTAGTTGGACATTCAATGTGTACATTAGCAGCAATTCTAGTGAATGAAACAATGGCTTTGTAAGTCAGATTAATAACACCCTTCCTTCATGCACAGGACAGGCACCACCTACTACTGGTTAACTAAATGCCATGCAAGTTAGAAAAATAGACTGCAAACTCACAAGACAGAGAAATCAAAGTTCATCTCCAGAGAAGAGGTTGATTTCACTTCAATTTTTTATTTAATATTTTCTAAGATGTGGAAATAGCAACAAAAAAAACTTGAGAGCGGTAACCAAGACAACAGTAACAACATGAGCAGAGAGCCACTGTGGTTGCCAGTCCCTCTCTTGCACCATTTGCCAACCCAAATCTGCCAGGTACAAGACAGACACCTCGCTTTTGTTTAAAAGTTTTTCTGTTGCGGTCCTCTTACTTTTTTTTTTGCGCCGCGCAGGCGACCGCACCGACTCGCAGCCGCGTGCTTGGTTTTTTGTTGTTTTGTTTGTTTTTGTTGCTGTTATTGCGCCCGGTGTGGATGCCCTGTGTGTGTGTGTACCTGTAAGCGTGGGCCTGTGTGTCATGTGGCTCTCGTCTCATTTGAAGCTGTCCCAATCCCACGGTCCGCAGTCTCCAGGCCCCCCACCCTCACCCCTCCCCCACCCACTAGCAGCACCCATTCCAGAGAGGTGGTCGCCCTCGTGTGCATCCGGAGCTGCGCGCTGCAGTGGTTTATCAAGACACTAGTGTGGCTGGAAGCTAGCACCGCCGCCCCCTCCGACACAGAGAAAGAGGCACGGTATAGTTCTCTTTTTAGTCTAAATCTATAGTTCAAGTCTGCCGTCTGTCTGGTCTCAGCCCGTCATGTTTACAAGGCTGTACGGGTGCCACCCTGTACCCTCGAAAGACCTAAAACAGGTGAGAGGAGGCGAGAAGTGACACCTCACCTGACACCTCTCAGGCCTGTTGATAAATAGAGATGCCTCACCGTGTGACGCGCCCAGGGCTTACGGTTATGTTTTGTTACCTTGCCCCTCTCAGTTTAGTTTTGTGGTTGCCAAATATCTCAACTGTGCACACACAAACACACACATACGCGCGCACGCCCATACACGCACGCACTGACCCCCGAAACGCTGTCCATTCTCCTCGGAATGAAGACAAGCGCCTTGAATTTCACGTTTGGCACCAGACTTCTTTTAAACCTCACGTTGGCCAGCCACTCCGTCTATTCCTGTATTCCGCTTACTTTTTTTTTTTTTTTTTTTTTACCCATCACTTCCTGTTTTCCCCTCGGAACCAAAATAAACCTCGGAGGAACAACCCCTCCCTCTTTTCTTCCTCTCGGAAAACAAAAACAAACTTAAATGGAAAAAAAAAACTCGTTTTTTTTTTTTTTTTTTTGTTTTTTTCAAATTCAAGGCACAATGTCTATCAATATTCCAATCTGTCTGTCTGTCTCCACTTCCCAGGTTCAGTGTGCGAACATCGCGTCACATAAGCTATTGGACTGTCTGCTCGTATGCCACTCCCTACAGCTTACATCTCTCTTGTCTGTACTTTAACACTGTTAAAAGACGCGTCTGTTTTGGTTGAGAGAGCGACCGCCAAGTCCAAACCAGTGATAAACAATGAACAAAATTAACATTAAAAAAAAAAAGAAAAAAAAAAAAAAAAAGACACAAATAAAGACAACCGTTTCCAAAACAAAAACAAAACAAACGGAAAAAAAAAAGTCTCGTCCTGTTTCTCGTGTTTCAGTATTTCTTTAAAAATCAAGTCATATCCACCAGCTCTTTTTGGCAAGCTAGTTGTTTTTTTTTTTTGTTTTTTTTTTTTAAATAAGCACTAAGTACTGATAGATAGGATAGCATACACCGTTAACGTGTGTTTTTAAGTAGATGCGTTTGTCGTTTTTTTGTACTTTTTCAACTCTCATAGTATGAATTTCATTTTTGTCAGATAATTTTCACTCATCTGTTTAAGGTTTAAGTTAATGCAAGCAGGGACAGAGTTTGCCATGGAGTCTTGCTCTAGACTTGGGTTTTTCGCGAGGGTCGGGGGGAGGCCGCCTCATTACGAGACCCCGTTGACCAGGGTCAGAGTCTCGCTGGCCGAGGTCATGCCTTTGCTGGGGGAACGCTTGGAGGGCGTTCGCTCATCTTTCTTGGCGGAGGTCCCGTTTTCCTAATGGGAGAAAAAAAAAAAAAGAAGAAAGAATTATGGAATGATCTGATCGCTTCGACTAACACAGAGGGTCGATATGCTGGTTTTCCTTTAGTACCTTGGGTTCGGGGCCGGCGTGGTTTTCCTTCTGGGGCAGGTTCTGTCTGCTCTGGGACTCAGCACGGGATATGTAGTCAGCAACAGTCACTGCAAATATTGAAATCTGTTAGCAAGGGGATATACTGTACACGCATTTTGGATACATCATTTTAAATACAGAAAGGAAAAGTACGATGGCCACAGCAGTGATGAGGTCTGATCAACAGCTGCAGACGACCAGCCTGCAGCCTACCTCCAACAGGTAAACTACTTTTTTTTTTTTTTTTTCACGACTAAAACAATGGAAAGATGCCACGGTGTTAACAGAGCAGAGGACTCACTCGCACGCTGTGTGTGGGACTAAAAATAGAAAAAAATAAATAAATAAACAGTTGGAAACTGACTATTCAGTGCAGTCTGGACTGAAGCTTTTGGCTCGCAGAGATTACGTCTACGTACTTTTACCTCTTTATATGATGACATTTTGCCCATGTTTAATAACTGCTGACACTGCAACATGATATACAGTGTGTGCATAATTATTAGGCAAGTAGGTGTTTTGACCTTGTTGTCATCTCCAAGCTATATATTCTCTTCAGGTGGTGTGTACTGGTATAATGAGAGAAGGTGTGGCCTAAAGTGACCGACACCTTATATGGAGGTGTGCATAATGGACCCGTGGCTGCATCACTAATGGGCACAGACCTCACTTTCAGGTCAGACATTTTGATTTAAGTGAAAGCACTGTAATAATCTTCAGGAATACAACTTGCTTAATAATATATATATATATATATATATATATATATATATATATGTATGGCTGAAACTAAGGAAAGAAACAATAGTTCTCCTTTACAAAGGTTAACTGTATTTCCCCGTCTTTTTGTGTCTGACTAGTGGGGAAGACGATTTTTGAAACTGGTCCAATGCTGAGTCAGAGGGCTTCGACCGACAGCCGCGAAATTGCCTGTAATATAACCCGATGGGGCAATAGTGCTCCATCAACGTGCATCCCCTAAAAGTGCCACTGACGGGCTCACGTTGTTCTAAGTGTGTGACATTATTGTGGAAAGGCCCCACATACACAGTCGAATACAACTTTTTATCTTTACCTATCACTTGATCCTGTCTGTCTGTAACTAACCTAAGTGTTGCTCAAGCAGAAATCTTGTAAATGAAATATCACGAGTTATTTTTTTGAAATCAGCCAAAAAATTACAGTTCCCATCGATCACTTAGACACAAAATAATAGCTGAGCGGGGGTCTAGGTTGAGAAATAGCGACGTTTCCTTTTAACAAAGACTACCTGGAGCAATAAATAAATCTGGGGGCTCTCTTGACATAAAATATATTGTTCAGTGTAATGGAGAAAATGTTAAACCCTGTAAAACATTGCGCCTCACCACTCTCAGCTGGCTGTCTGTCACGGCTGGCTGAACCTCCCTCTGGGCGGTTGCCACGGTTACGGCGGCGGCGGCTACGGTTGCGGCGCTGAGGACGGGCTTCTTCATCTAAAAGTCAAATGAGGAAATATGGGTCAGTGGTCTGATCCCGTCACGCTTTCCGAGATATTTCTACTTTCGCCGCAAGAATTTTGATTTCACTATAAGATTTACAACGTGTTGATGCACTTCTATTAAAGAGCCGTGTCCAAAAAAAATAAATCAGAACAATATAATAGAGTAAAAGGTTCTAACCCAGTCCGTTCTCGCTGGGGCCGGCCTGGCTGTCTGATTCTCCAGCAGCATCCATCACGCTGGGCTCCTGGTCGTTACGGCGGCGGCGGGAGCGTCTGCGGCGGTCTCCCCCCATGCCTTCGCTGATGTCTGCGTCGGCCAGCTCTCCCTCACCCTCCAGCAGGGAGTATGGGTTACTGTCCGGGTCCCTCAGCACTGCAGACATCACAGAAAAATGATTATTATAACAATGCTAATCTTTCTCTCTCTTTTTTTTTTGGCTGAAACACAACAGCAGGATCAGCACTATATCCGCTGATGTGTAAGAGTCGCTGAGGGATGGGGACACGCTCTCGGTCGCCCATTTGCTCTTTCAAAATGAATCGAGGGGCGCCATAGAACAATTATGGCACGCTAATAGCGACCTGCAGCTGAGCCAGCAGACGGCGCGGCTCGCACCGCTGTCAGAGGAGCATGCAGAGGCGTAGCTGCAGCTGACCCGGTGCGTCAGACCTGTGGCCTGTGGGAGGCATTGTGACGCTCCTCGGGGTGATGTCAGCAGCTCACCCGGTGGAGCGCTTGTTGGCTGCTGAACATTAGAAACCTCCAGTGTTAGGTTTGCACAGGTTCGGCTGCATCTGAGCAGGGGATGAAAAAAAAAAAAAAAAAAACACGCCACAAGCTCGCAGAGGAGGTGAGAAAATGACTACACGCTCCAAGAGGCATGAAGAAAGAGTGCACAATTAACACCTTAAAATGATCCCTCTGACAAAACACTAAATACAGAGTGTTTTTTTTTTTAATCTGACATTTTCAGATTAAAAAAAAAAACAGATGAAAGAGAGGAGGGAGTTAACATATAATTAGAATAGTTATAATTAGAATCAAGGGTTGGAATATTTCTGTGTTAGTAAGCTGAACATAGGATTTAACTACCTGAGCTGATGGAGTTGGAAGGCTTGGACCCTGGGCCTCCGCGGCCACGTCCAGAGTTGGAGCCTCGGCCTCTGCCGCCCCGTCGGGAGCCTCTCTCCTCTCCGCCGATCCCACGGGGCCGCTGATCTCGGTCGATGACGTCCTCTGACTCGGATGCGTTGGACAATTCAGAGTTTGTGCCTGAAAAAAAAAAGTACCCTAAGTATCTTCTGTTTTCTACATTCCTCTCATGTGACCCGATGAAACAATATTCTAGCTCCTTCAAACTCACCATATCCAGAATACTGGCTGTTGGAGGCCCTGCGTCCTCTGCCGCGGCCCCCATAGGTGCGAGAGGTGTGGAGTGAGTTGCTGCTCTCGTCTGTCAGGTAGCCTTTCTCCCGCTCGGGGCCGGGGCCTCCGCTCCGACTGGGAGGAGCACGGTACCCCACCCCGATCTGACGGAGCTGCTCGTCAATCTGGAGACGCTCGAGGCGCAGCTGCTCCACTTCCTACACGTCAGGGACGGAGAAAGAGGCAGATAGTGTGTGAGCTTCATAGCCTGTCCCCTAGCACATGGTACCATTTATTATAATCTGCTTTACAGTCATCAAAATAACTCAATCTCAGGCACTCGTGTGTATAACCTTGAATGTATTTTTCTTCTCCTGCTTTAAGTGAAACATAAGATCAGTGAGCTATTCAGTATGACAAGGTGACCTGGGCCACCTCCAGTTTGACTAAATAACAACATGCCGCAAGTGTTACCATGTATCATCTGACCAACAGTCATTTATCAGGTTCACCTACAAACACAGCGTGCATGCTACGTTTTTAAACCATGATGATTCTCCTGTCTAGGGACAAAGACAGGATTACATGGACTTATCCGCTGAATGTTATCACGACGTAGAGATCATTTTTTAAATGATTGAAAGGACTATTAACAAATGTGTAAAAAGCCAATTGCAACAGTGGTCGACATATCAGCTACAGTTGTTTAATTAATCAAAGACACAGGTTTGTACAGCCTAAAAAGAAAAAAAAAAAAAAAAGACACATAAATTCTGCTGTAGTGAGCTGGGACTGAGCCATGGTCTTAAAATTCACATCTACTGAAAGCCTGGGCTGCTTTTGTGCTTCTTATTGAACTCTTTAGTCTACCACTAAGTGGCAGTGATGTGCAAAGTTCTGTGTTCCAACCAGATAAGACTGGGGACCAACTGAGCCCCTTTGATTCACTTATACCCAAATAGAATAGAAGGCATCTGACCCAAATGCTCGTTTGATTAATTAGACTTTACCTCAAGGATCCTAAAATGGGAAAAAGTAGCTTTAGACTGGTGAAAATAACTATGATAGTTAAACTCTAAACATCTAGGTTTTCCACTGCTGTCCCAAAATATTTCCAAAAAGTAATTTAAGCGACCTCAAAATCATTAAACAAAATGTTGAGAGAAAAAAATTTTTACTTTGCTCAACTTTAAACAAAAGTGAAAAGTTAAACTGTAAAAAAAAAATAGAGAACACAGAATTTGGGAAAAACTGTCCAAGTCTCAGTTGACTCAGTCTTTGTACTGATGTCTCTGTGCCCTGAAGACACTACTCCTCCGCTCGGTCAGTGTTTTTCACTGAGTCATAGTGCTGTGTGGCGGGGGCCATGAACAAGAGACATATTTGCGAGGTGCTACCAGCGAGCGGTTTGTGTGACTGAGGGGATAAATGTACCGGTACTGTCAGAACATTCAGGTCTGGTGTTGAGTAAGTTGTTCAGTGATAGTAACTATAGTAACAGCATGAGAAGACACGCTGTGTTGTATATAGTCGGCGCTCTGTTCGGGTTTGTCGTTTGCTAAGAGGTCGTTTAAAATAAATAAAAGATTACATAAATGAGGTGTCCTGGAGAAGATCTGTTTGTTCCAGGCACAGTCACAAACTAGCTCACAGGCGAGATAAAACTAATAGTATCAATTTATCATGTTTGATACAAGTATAAAAAAAAACATCTTTAAACATCTAACTACTAGATGATATTTTGGGAGTTGCCACAATTTGTAATTCTTCATCTGAGCAAAGTGAGCCTTCTCTGTAGATAAGAGGGGGGTGGGCACTGGCGTATAGTAGCAACAGTGCACTGACAGCAAGTTTCTTTGGTCGGTTCAGTGGTGGGTGATTTGGATGAAGGGATAAGAGAGGAGGGGGGGGGTCTCACTTCGGAGTGTGACAGCTGCCTCCACCAACGACAGCTGAATCTCATGGGGAGGATGGGGAGGATGGGAGGGGGCGAAACGGGGGTGTGAAGGAAGCGAGGCAGGAGGACTGGGGGCGGGGGGGTGGTGGGGGGGTCTGGTGTTATTTTTGGAAGCAGAGGGTCCAGATAGCTGGTAATCTAAACTCCAGCGTACCCTTCACCCCCATCCCAGAGAGAGGCTCTATTTATAAAAGCACATGAGGTAAGGACAAAATGAGGTGCTCTCAGCAGCTTTCCTCATGTGGTGCTGGACAGGAGAGAGACAGGTGACAAATATGAAAATGACCCTGGAGACACACACACACACTCTACCACCCCAAAAGCAACCCCCTATCTCTGCCCCCCCCTCGTCTCTCTCTCATATAAAGGAGGTGTACTTCTAAGAAACGCATTTCCTTTAAGTGTACGGATATTCTGAGCAGAAACACGTGTGAGCTCCAAATCATTTCGAGCGAAAGTAACTGCGAACGTTTTTTTTTTTTGAGTGACAGGAGCAGAGGAAAGGGTGGTGCTGCCCTCTACTGGCGAACGTGAAGAATCGACTAACCTGGAGGTAGGACACGTGGTACTCCAACAGAGCCTGAGCATTGCTGATGTTCTCTTTAGTCCCCACAAACACAAAGGGAACCATACCCTGATAAGAAAAAAAAGAAAGATGCAGAGTTGAGTTTTTTTTTTCCCCCCTCTTTTGGGAAACAGATCATCATCACTGTAAATGCACAGCCCCCCCATTGTCGAGGATGTATCCCTGGGTCTGATCCTTACTCGGAGAAAGGTTCAGAATTATCGTTTTCTGAAATGATTGGTATGCTTACGAAGCGCGCTCGACATAAACATATCAACCCAGCGGAGACAACAGACAGCTAAGAGCCCACACACGGCCAACATAATTGACGTATGCTGCGTGGTGGGCTGTGTGTATTGAAAGCCATCAAAAAAAAAGAAGAAACACTACTGACAAGAAAAGAGACAAAGCAGCAGAAAGGAACAGTGTCAAAGCAGACAGCGCATGGGACGTCTACATCCTGCTGCAGTTGGGGTGAGAGGAGGGAGAAGGGGGTAAGTGAGGAAGAAGAGGGGGGGGGGGTTCTGGGAGACAAGTCGAACGGTCCATTCACCTCTTTGCTGCCGGCAGTGTCGTCCCTGCCAGCCCCCTGCCTGCCTACCTCCTCCCGGGGAAGCTTTTTGTCGTTGTCTCCCTCGATCCTGACGCGAACCACGCCAGACTTGTCCACGATCTCCTGGATGACTTTGCCGCTCTTGCCGATGACTTTGCCTGCGCGAGATGGAAAGAAAGGAGGCAAGAAAGAAAAAAGAAGAGAGAGAAAGGAAACAGATTGTTAATAAAATAACATTTAAAAAAAAAAAAAAAAAAGGGAATATAGGCTATACGTGGAGAAATTCAGGTATGCGTTAATGGCGATGAAGTGGGATGCGGTCACCGACAAAAATGAGCTCCCTTCTCAGGAATGTTCTGTCGCTCACTCACCTACAAGATTCCTGGGTACCTGAAAGTAGTCTTCTTTGAACTCAAGATACTCTCTGGCCTGTTTCACAGCCTCTGGGGTCTGCAATACAACACACACACACACACACAGACAAACAAACAAACAGTTGTCAACTACTGGATATTGGCCCTGAATGTAGAATCGCGCAGACCCGCTAAAAGCGAGCGTACCTCTCCGTAGATCCTGAAGGTGCAGCTCTCTTCCTCCAGCTCGATAGCCGTGACGCCGGGCACCTTCCTCGCTTGTTGGATGTTGGCGCCGTGGGAACCGATGGCGAGGCCCATCAGGTCCTCTCTGACCCTCACCTCTTCCTGGTATGCTGACGCTAATTGCTTACTTGTCTAGGAGAGGAGAAACAGATTAGGTTTGTGTGCAAAAGCGTACATCAGATATCCAAGAAGGCAGATGACGTGTGTGTGTGTGTGTGTGTGTGTGTGTGTGTTTTTACCTCCAAATGTTTGGTGGCTTCTTCGTTGCGGGACATGAGCATGAGCTTGGTACGGATGCTGCGGAAGTGCATGTCGCTCAGGAGAGTGGCACGCTTTACTGTGGTTTCGTTTGTAGACTGTGGACATAAAAGAACGAAATGAGCTTCAACTTCAAAATGATTCCTCAAAAAAAAAAAAAAATCCAGGATTAATTGGTCAGTGTTTGTGATTATTAAAGAGTATCAGAGGAGCAGTGAAAAAAAAAAAAAGAAAAAAAAAAAAGAGGCATGATAAGTGACATGAACTGAATTGGAATCTGCAACGGAGCTTGGAAAACCCCCTTGGTGTACAATTCATTTTAACCTTTCCCAAGTTTTCATTATAAGCTCCTTTTGTATTAGTCCTTCATCTGTGGGTGTGTGTAACAATGTCCATTCACTTGTTAATGAGGTGAGACCCAGCTGATGCGTGTGTTTCGGAGTACTAACCAGCACAATGAGTTCGTGTGTTTGGGCACTGTAGAAGATGCAGTTGGCTCCGATAGCTTTCCTGAAGTCTTTGTGAATGTTGTCATTTGCGCAGCTGTCGATAAGAAAACAATCCACAGGAGAGTCGGGCTTTTGTTATTCATTCGGCGGTGCTCGCTCCTTTGAAACTGCGTTGTATACTGAGACAACTTTGGGGAGGTTAAGAAATGAACACTACGGGGGTAAAAAAATAAACTGGGTAAACTTCTACAAAAAAAAAACACTCACATGTCACTCAGGTCTTCCGGGACAGGGATGGGGATTTTGTAGAAGGAGTTTCGAGAGGAGGGGCTGTTGGGATTGAGGGGCCTGATGCGCTCCGCTGTGACGATCTCGTTGTATGTGGCGTCGCATGCCGCGTATTCGATCACGTAGAACTGAAAAGAGCACAGGAGAGAACAGCTTTTAGTTGTTTTCTTTTTTTTTTAAATACTGA
>JANJYP010172117.1:0-17606 GCA_024605115.1 Rastrelliger brachysoma
TTGTCTTAGACAAAGTAGTCCAGTTAGTAGCAAATTAGTTTGTCATTTTTTGGCTGCAAGAGCAAGGACAACTGACTGTCCTACTTGCTTTTTAGTGAGTCATAGAATTGATGCTGCTACTTTAGAAAGATCTAATGGTTGTTAAAATAAACACAAATATGTCATTATGTTTTAAATTCTGTAGACTTTAGAGAGAAGTCAGGTTGTAATGACAATACACAGACAGCAGAGATGCATTTAGCTACTATGCTGCAAACAGAGGGAACCAACTTTATTATGATCTAAGATGTGCTCCAACTTCAGCCAATTTAAAATAAAACACTTATTTTACTTGTTTAACTTTGTAATTTCATTGGGTACATTTTTTTGTCTTTATTAAATTTGAGACTATTTAATGCAGCACTAAATGCACTAAAACTATAGTGAACTTATTCATCTAATCTTCTTTTTTATTTTACTCTCATTTAATTAAGCATCACCTTTTAAAATACTCTTTTAATGTTTTTATTTGTATTCAATGTTATGTATTGTGTAAAGTACTTTAAATGACTTCTATGTAGTAGTTTACTTTCTGCTAACATTACACATTTAAGATTATCTTTCTGTTTAATAAACCTTCAAAAAAGTCATCCAGTCACTGGATCAAGGCATGTGAACAGCACACTGAAACCAATTGCCTTCTTTATGTATATGTGACACGCTACTTTACACTAAGACAGAATAAATGAGCACACAAGTCAAATGGGCTCTGAATGGCAATGTCTGTATTTTTACTGATTATAAGGATTTTTCCTTATTACTCTGGATCATTTGGTGTGGCAGAGAACTGTCATTGGGCTGCAGACTTGAGTTAACTAATCAGGCAATCTTCAGCCTATAATGGCTGTGAGGAAAGCATGAGGAATTCAATTAAATTGGCCAAGTAAACATTCACCCAGCTACAACCTGTGACATTAATCCATGGGAACACCCTAGTGAGCTTCACATCCCTTATTCCCCTAGGATTAACAAAAACAGGCTCTCTGATTGTTAACCAAGCAGGACAGAAGAAAAGACATTGAGGCTTAAACTTATGAAATATTGAGGTTTAAACATATGGAATATTTCAGCATTTTTTAATCAATAGCTTTTGAGAGATGCTTTAGATGTGCAGAAAATAACACATCACAGATGCAATTGTTCTTGAGAAATAAGCAATAGTACGGTACCTGACCTCACCCTGTGTACTGTGGCTCAGTTATTAACTCCACTGTTTTACAGCTTTTTCTGGCTGTCAACTCTCTGGGCAGTGTGTGTGTGTGTGTGTGTGTGTGTGTGTGTGTGTGTGTGTGTGTGTGTGTGTGTGTGTGTGNATTCTATAAAGCTATGCACCACTGTATGTAAACTGTGAAGTCCAACTTTTCATTTCAGTGGTGCAGTGCTGTTGACACCCTGTTTGCAAGAAAAAAAGGCAGTTGCTAGATATGATTTTTTCTTCTTTTGGGAGGAGGCTTAAATATCAGGCCCTATTGTGTGATGCATGTGAGCTCTTAGAGCATATCCTTTTTGTCTAGGCCCTTTAGCAGACAGTGAAGTGAGAAGCTTCCATTATCCTTTTCAGCTGCCTCCTTAACAAGCTCTCCTGTGTGCCTCAGAGCTATCTGTTACACATCTCCACTGTTCATCCACCAAGCGTGTGCTACCAACACAATCCCCACAAACTGTCTTCCCCCCATGGGTTGCACAGTCTCCTAGACATCCCTAATTCTCCAACAGAAAGAGAGAACTTTCACATTCAAATAGCTGCATTGCTGGAGTATGTCTGTGAAAAAACATACTGATAGATCCTTAAGCTATGATGCTTAATGCTTGCTGATATAGTATATCTAAAGTCAGGCATTACAATAAACAGATTTTGTGCTCCCAAGGCTCCACATTTGACATTTCTCACAATCAATTAAATGATCTATCTAGTTAAGGGAGCCAAATGAAATGTCTGTCAGCACATTCACACAGTAAAAAAAGGGACCTAAAAGACTGGTACCGTTACAATTAATAGAGACTGGCAGCAGGTGGCAATGTTTATTTAGCAAGAGAAACAGAATGGCTGAAAAGTGCTTCTGTGTCTGAAACCATTATAGTGAATGCAAAAGACATGACAAGTTCACTTTAATGACTAAATACATCAACATAATACATTATTTGTGGTCAAAAACATGTTACCTCTGTGTTTCTAGTGCTCTCCTGTCTGTCCCGCTGTGTCTGTGTCTCTTTGTGTTGGTGTGGGCGTGGCTTTCCATTCTCACCTATCCAGCTCCTGGCTTCACCTGCAGACTAGCCTTCAATCAGATCATCTTCTCACCCAGTTAAACCTGCCATCCATCATTTCCTCTGCAGCATATCAAACCTGGATCTTCAATCAGTCTTCACCAGATTTTTAACCTGAAGTACACATTGCATGCCAAATCAGCAAAATCATTGTGTTCATCTTAATGTTGAATCCTGACCTGTATTTCTTGCATTCTAGTATCATAATTCTCACCAACCATCCCACCTATCTGCCAGCCATCTCCTAGCTTCCAAGCTACTCCTACCAGCTACACGTCCATTCATTCCCAGTTCCCAGCCACAGAATTTCAATCAACCTCTCTTCTCCTGCAAGCCAAAAACTGTTATGCATTAAAACCTTTTACTTAACTGACATTGTGCTGTCCATGTCCTGTGTTTGTGTCCCTCCTGGTTTCATAACAGGACAATTTGGCCCATATGGACCTAGCAGACATGGACAATCTCCACCAAGGCACTCTCTAAGGTCAGTAGTCTCAGGTTCTCCATAATGTTGTGTAGAGATCCAGGACAATCCAGTTGGGTTCATGCCTGCCCAACTATCCCTCTCTTCAAGAGCAGACCCAGGTCCTTCTTCAATCTCCCATATTTTTGACAGCTTCAGCACTACTCATTCCCTGGGAGAGTAACCTATGTAGCTGGGTCCGGCCCTGATCTCACCAGTTGAACATCTCCAGAAAATGGAAGTCATTGAGCGTGTTTACAGTGGTCAAGCCTGCCATTTCTTTGCTACCTGTTGCCATTGATCAAAAGAACAGGCTTGCCAGTAGCAGTGGGGGCTCTGGAGAACTGAACTACTGTAGGTTTTCTCTTGTCTCCAAACCCACAATGCAGTTGGAGACCACACTACACTGAAACCAACAGTCCCTGACTCTTTGGACTAGATCTGATGAAAATTTCCTTGACTTTCTTTGCCATCTTATTGGTTGGGATGGTGTTGCTGATGGCGCAGTTGCTTTCTTTGGTAACAGCTGGGGACTTTTTAATGAGCTACTGGTCCATTGCAGTAGCCAACTTCACTGCAGGTACAGATTGCATGACCTCTGGCAGGTAACTTAACAGCAGCGTAGTGTGCCCAACAGCACTAAAATTGATGGCTTAAATTATTTTTTGACATCTTAATGGTAATTTTGCAATCAATAACAGTTTTTAGGGGCATTTTTGAACTTTGGGAGGGTACAAAACAGAACAGAACAAAACAGCATTTTTCTCCAATGTAGTATAAATTATAGCTTCTACTTTTTAATGCACATTAGACTGACCTGCTGGATACAGGTGGTGGATTAATTTACAGGCTCAGAATGACACACACCTAGTGCAGCAGTATTATATACTGTACCTCTGTATACCTTACTGTATGAGTCAACTTAGACCTGGAAAACAAGAGACTAATGAAGTGATGAATATTGTGCTGTTCAAACCTAATAGGAATGTGTGAACATAGCGGAATACACACACACACACACACACACACACACACACACACACACACACACACACACACACACACACACACACACACACACACACACACACACNCCATCATTGAGTGACTACTACTAAGCCACAAATCATTCTGTTAGCATAGACAAACAAGCTATTTATCTATCCTGGTCCAAATCTGCTCCTGTCAGCAGAGGCGAGCCTCCAGATTAGGTCTCGATGGAGACTTGTGAATTCTGTGTTCTGTGCAATTTGAGGTTTTTTCCCCCCATTCTCATGGATGTCACATTCAATTGTTTTCAAAATGACTCAAGCCACCAAATTCAAACAAAATATATTCATATGACTGCACAGCTGAACATTAATAAATAATAACTGTCATTCATTTTGAGGTTTTTTTTTCTGGGGCACCCGAGAAAGCTAATTAATCTAATGTGAGGTCAACTACATCTACACGTAAAATATATTTGTGCCTGGAAGAAAAAATGTCTATAAGTAGTCTTGCTAGTGGCTGCAGAAGGACACTCAGACATTTCTTACACCTGAGAATTTAAATTTAATTTAAATTCACTCGTCTGCGAGATTACAGTGGGTTTGGATGCCTGTGAGAGGCACTGGTACAGGCAGTGGAAGACTTGGCTTTCCACCTATTACTCTCAAGCCTCCATGACCAATAGCGTATAGAAGGATCAACAAGTCTGGCCACCCATGATAAATGCTCTTAGGGTAAATCTGGGAGTGACAGACAAGCAGGTCTCTTGTGCTGCCATTTGTCCCTATGAACAAAGTCTATAATTTGGGTACTATAATTTTCTCTGACACTGGGCTCACATCACCTGAACTGTGAATCAAGCAAAAGAGAAGAGAAAGAGGATTCTTTGTCTTGATGAGGTATGCTAGCTATTTCACTTCAAATGTAGATCGATTTACTGGCATAATCGGGGCAATTATGCTCATAATTATTGGTGTCTATACAGTATATAGACTCCTTTGTACACAAAACAGATGCCTAATCAGTCTGAACTTAAAAAGCCTGATCATTTTAGTGATCAATTGGTCTTTAAATCTTTTTGTGTCCTCTCACATTGATTATGCAGTTCGTGTGCAGTGATGTGACAAGAAAAATGCAGGATTATGTCTATTTCAATACAGACTGGTCGAATGATGGGCATGTTCTGATTGATGGGACGGGATGGCTTTGGTTTCAGGGCAGCAGCTTTTTAATTTGTGAAGGATCATTAGCTGAAGAAGGCACCTGCTTGTAGCCCTGGGGGGTGGGGAATCAAATAGATGCAGCACAAAAAGGTACCTCTTCATCCATCTAGTTGCTGTTGTAGCTCTCATAGCAGGTAAGAAAAGGATATTATTCGTGCATTACAATGCATTGTGCAACATCATTTTAGACTGTAAGTTACACATGGTGGGTCTTGTCATAAAAAACAGCTTTCTGTGTGAATTATGTGGATTTTGAAATATAAAGGAATACTGAGTGAGCTTGAGTCAAGCACCATATATCCTGGACTTGTCATCCAATCCTCCTCCCACACATACAGCAATGTGTGTGGGCATGGAGTGTCAGGCTGGGGGTCTCATGTACTGCCGCATGCTACTATGTAAGTAGATTCATATATGCAAACAGTGTAGATAACTGATTCAGATTTGCCCACTGGGTAAAAACAGATGTTTGAAACGTATCTGCATTTGACCACTAACATGAGTACTGTACATTATTTGGCTATCTCACCATGTTTATCAAAATGATACTTTCACAATTAGAAGGTATCTGTATTACAGCACTGCTCTGTATGTTCACAAGTCTGGCTAATGGCTTTCTGTGATTTTGAGAGCCACTGCCCTGCCTGCCTCAGTGACCCACAGTTAGGCACAAATAGTGTAATTTTCATAGAGCTCTCACACCTCAAGGTGCTATTTTCTGTGGTTAACCAGGGGTTAAATAAGCATTTTCCCTATGTCTCCTCTGTTTGAAAGAACAAACGCTCTGCACCAGTAGATGTTTCTTATCCTCAAACCCACTCATATGGTGTCTTTTGATTTCCCCCCAAATCAATAGAAAGGAAACAATACAATTAAGTGCCTGAGGCAAAGCACTTATTCTATTGAACACATGTCTACATCGTGATTGCTCCAGGAAATTGAGTGCAATCATAGCGTAGCCAGCATTTTCCTGTCTTCTTTCTTAAAAAAATACAGATGGACATTAAAATAAAATAAATGAATAGCTACATATATTATATATGTATTCTAGATCAATAGAATTGGAAGGTACGTGATGTTCACAATTATTAAATGATTCAACCTTTGTACATTTATAATTATTTTAAGAAATATATCTCTTCACCTGTGTTGACTTATTTACTTACATAAATATTTTAGTAGAATGATTTAGTTTTACTTTCATGTAAAGAGAAGGTGCCTGATTTCTAAAATCTAATTAAATCAAACTGATAAAAAAAATGTCTTGCATAAAAATAACACTAATATGGCAATAGGCGATGTAATGGTTACATTACTGTGTAAGAATGAGAACAATGAGATGTTTCTAGCATTTAATGGTAAGATTAAGCTTATGCTGTTCTGTGTTTTTCTGCAAATCAGGTGGATGTTCTGACCAAATGTGAGGAATATGTGTGTATTACTGTGCTCCTCTGTTGTACCTTCCATCCAAAGGAAAGGGTGATGAGGCAGTCACCTAATTATCACATGGCATTTCTTGTTATTAATTGCAAGGGGAGGTATACATCCATGTCATGTAGTTTTGCCATCCTACCGTCAGTGTAAAGCCTCAGTTATAAAACCCAGCATGCTATTTATAGAAACATGTCGATGGGAAGGTTGGTGATTTAAAGCAGCATAGTGCGCAGACCCATGGAGAAGATTTACTAGGGCTGTTTCTAAAGGATTTTCTCTGCAGATGGGGAGGGAGGTAGGGTTTTGCTGTGTCAGTCAAATTAGATGTAAATTGAAAATATAATGGCAAGGAATAAATGTACTTAAGTGAAAAGATGTATGGATGACGGATTATCTTAACTGATTATGAGCCCCTACAGCCACCTCTAACAGCATGAGAAAGTTACTGTACGTATGACAAGAGATAATTTAAAGAGATTTAAAGAGAAGGTGCCTATAAGTAGATGGAGCATGAAGACTTTCCTTTTTCAAATTAGATAAACCTTATCCCCATCGAGTTTTTCTCTGCACACATTGGTAAATGGCTATTAATAAAAGCAAAACACATCACACATAACCTGAGAGCTAACCATTTAAAGTCTTTTCACAAATTTGTACCCACTAATTCTCACAACAAGGTAAATTTCATATCTATGAAGAGGAATGTTCCCTTTTCTGATAACACTTCCACTGCGAAGTGATTATACAAAATTCATGATCCACTGAATTGACACTACAATTTTCACTGCTCTTTGTCTTTGCCATAAACTGCCAGTTCTCGCCTTTTCATCTTCATAAATTATCACGTTTATGCTGTTATCACTCATTTCTTCAGGCATCCATATAATGAGCATCTAATCTGATCATCATTAAGCTAATGATGACAAGATTATGCTCTAAAGTAGTGGTACCCAAATGTTTTTAGACCACGGCACCCCACGGAAGGAAGCCCGAGCTGCCCAATTCCCAATGTATATATAATACTTACATAGCTTATATGTAGACAGAGGGGTGAATTAAACAATTGAATTATACTATATTATGTTAGACAGCATTATAGCAATATAAAATTAAATAATATAAGCCTATCCCAAATTACTCAGAATAAAAGCCAACAGGTCCAGTGCAGATTCACAGATGAATAATTTTGAACTAGTTCACATTAATACTTAACAGTTTTAAATGTTCACAGTGATAAAAATGAACTTGTTCACATTCATGTCTTTTGTATTTTTGAAATAAGCCGCTCTAAGCTATTCTTTGACCTTACCCTATGTGTTAATTATTTCTTGTGATTATCATTTATTCATATATTTCCCAAGATTGGTCAGATCCTTCAACTTGATGTGTTGGTTCAAATTTGTTGTCAATGTGGCTGACATTCAGCTTATGGTTTTATACATTCAGACATATTTTCTGTTGGAATATGTAAAAACTCCTTCAAATATTCATATAAACTGGTTTCAGTGGTACTAATAGCTGTGTCTGAGTTGCCAGTTGCACTTCCCATGCTGGCATGTCAGGTGCCATAAATCCTTGGGTGCCATAAAACACAGTGAGGGGGCATCGTTAACTCCTGAGTTAACGACCCTGTTCAGTGGACCTCATAACTCCCACTTCCCCATGCCTTTTCATATGATTGGTGAATGGTGGATACACTTTGACTTGTGAAATGTCATGATGCTGATCTTTCACTTTTTAAAATGGAGGGAGCACTGACTTGTTTGACATGTCAAAAAATATCACTAGAGTGTGACTGACAAATGAAAATCATGGATTAGTTTGGAAATTAAAGCTGGAACTGCTCATGTTTTTATATTAATACTAATGAAAGAACAATTCAACATGCCATTTGAGCTTGAACATGCCTCCTCTCAATCTCCCTTCAAATTACAGCATGTTACATGCAACAGTTTTATTAATCCTTAATGACTGATACAGATTGTGTGTAACAATGTAACATGATTAAATTATTGAAAAGATTTGGGCCAGATTTACTAAAAAAATGGAATTACGCAAGTTTGCATTGTGTTTTTCACCAACAAACATTCTTGTGCCCTATGGATGGCGGCACTGTCATCCTGGAAGTGACCTCAGAGGACATTTCATCAGAGGATAAAAGTGATCACTCAGAACAACTTTGTATTGATTTGCAGTGACCCTTCCCTCTAAAGGGACAAGTGGGCTCAAACCATTTCAGCAAAGTTCCCCCACCCCCTTCCACAGCATAACACCATAAAGCCAGCAAATCAGGTGAAGTATGACTCATCTGACCATATCACTTTTTTCTGTAGAGATGACTGTGGTGTCTATGGTTTTTGTACCACTTAAATTTAAAATGTGCAATCATCTTTGTAATGAGGGATTTATGCACTGCCACCTCACTCTAATATATCCCTCTCTATGTAATTGTCTGTTCTTGCTGACACAGTCTGATCACGTCCTGCACTGACATTCTCAGTCACCTGAGGGAGAGTGGCTCTTCTGTTTTTCTTCACATATTACATCAATACACAAGCATCATGGTTATCAAATATATGCTGTTGACCACAATTTTAGACATTAATGTCTTTCCCATAGATTTAAATGCAGATGCCACTTCAGTCATCGTTCCTATTGAAACATAGCCAGTTGAGCAGACTCTGTAACTGAAGCTCCTGCCAACCGTGCACCAACAATGACAATTTCAAAGTCACTTGGATCTTTTCCTCTTGCTTCATCTTGATGAAAATCATAATCAACTCGGCCTGCTCAGCATAGAGCATGATTGGATTCATTGTAACATACAGTGCATCTGCGTGGAAGCACCTGCATTTGTTATGTTTCTCCACACATTGCTTCAGATTTTTTTTTTAATTTGTCACTGAAAGGTGACAAATCAACACCGACATGTGATCCTAAACTGATAGGATAGCGCTCCCCTCACCACCATCAGAATATCTTCTTCCTTAAACTGAGTCCAACAGATTAGGTACAAAATACTGCAGGTTATTTATATTACCTTCTGAGCCATTTACCTCTATTTTGTACTTTGATTGCTTTTTCACTTTTTTAAATTTTCTACAGATGTAAAAGCTTTAATATATCAGGAGAATTCTTGAAAGCTGTTTTACATGCAGCATGGTATTAATGCTAGCAGGAGTACATGTGTGTATGTTTAGTAGTTAGACCTTTGTTAACATTATTATTTTCCACTACAGACAAGTCCTGAATTTGTACTTATCACTAAAGCTCCTTCTTAAAACAGTGAGCAATCTGTAACCTTATTTGTTTTTTTTATACAATAACTATGCTGTTAGATGATCCTCCTGTTTGAATACAGTAGTTAAGCCCAGATATTCAGCTGGCAGTGTTATTTGCAGTACTGTGTACCTGGGTAATGCTTGCTTCTCTGAAAGGTTTCATCAGAGAACTCTGCCTCAATCTGGCAACTGATGCAAGGGCATTTGGCTGCTTTCTCTCCCTCTTCTATGATCATTACATCTCTTCATGCCCGTTCACAGGGATGATGTTTATGTGTTCATGATATTGCCACTATACTGTGGAGATGTTTGAAATGTGTCACATTTTGCTTCATAACTGTTTTGTAAAGTGTCTCCAGTGGATGACTCACTTCCTTTCTTCCATTTGTCTGCTTTAACTCTGTCTTACCGTATCGTTTTGTGTATCTCTCAGAAGGAAGAACAGCCAATATGAAAAAAATGTCACAATAAAGGATTAGTTACCACTTGATATGGTAGATTAAATTTTATGTAAATCTAGAAAAAATCTGTTGATAATCTGTAATAAATCCTCTGTAGAAAGTTAAAGCTGACAGTTGTAAGTTTGTTTTATTTCTTCAGGAAGAAAACAGAAAATTGTGGTAATATTGGGGTTGCAAAAAATGTGTTTTTTTTTCTTTTTTGCCATCAGCAAGACTATCCTTGAGTTTTCACCTAATAATGAGCCCCAGGGCAGCTTTCATATCTGAGTATGACTGCAATGATTTGGCCTTTGCGTAGTTAATAATCTCATTCTCAAATTGAATACATATATATACATATTCAGGAAAACACTATGGAGGGCATAGCTGTTGTTTAAACCTCATTACAGTAATAATTTCAGCAGCACCAGAGAAATTGTTTTTGAGCCTTTTCTAATTATGAGGCTGGTCTCATCTTGTCTTGCAGACTCTCTCAGCATTCATGATTGAAGGTTCAGCAAAGAATGGAAGCACATTTTCTGATACAGCCTAATATGGTGCATCAATTTGTTCTCTTGTATTGAGGGAGCATGGTGGTTTAATCAGGTCTGGTGTAATTAAATGTTGAAATTCAACATTTAGAGCCATTCTAGTAAAAAAGGGAAGAAATCTGTTACTCGTTTAATTACAATAGAACGAGGAGTGGTTCGAGGTATGTCTTCAAAAAAGCAAAGGTCCTGGTTCAGTGGAGCAGAAATCTTAAACCAGGAACTTCTTCCAGCTTCAATCTTTGCTGCAGACATACATTTCTGGAAATTTCCAGCAGGCCAAACTCTCTGATTTACATGCAAAGCTCCAAACAAATGATTTGACAGGCACTGACAACTTAATACTAACGTATGTGCATTTTTCAACACGCTCATCTGAAAGAAACTATCGGATGTCACTGCAGTATTGACATGTCCATAACTGAGGTCTGCTAATAATAAAGTGTGCTGCTTTGTCTGTGGAATTGGAAAGTTGTATTGTATTAAAATAGTATCATCAAGCTTGTGTGTTGACTTTTCTGTGCAGCGTTCCCTTTATTCAGCTGATCAGAGAATTTACTCATTTTAAAAAACAAATTCTCATAACCAAGATTAAAATAATGTACAGTTAGGACTCAAATAATAATAGTCCATTAATTGAATAGTTGACTAGCTGACTGACTGACTGGTAGTTAAGTTATTTTAATCATCTTTGCAGTCATTTATCAAGTATGAAAAATCTGAACAGTTTCAAAAGTTAGGGTATGTTATTCTTCTCTGTTTTATATAACTGGAAATAGAATATCTTGGGCTTCTGG
Organism: Rastrelliger brachysoma; assembly: GCA_024605115.1. Classification (NCBI taxonomy): domain Eukaryota; kingdom Metazoa; phylum Chordata; class Actinopteri; order Scombriformes; family Scombridae; genus Rastrelliger; species Rastrelliger brachysoma. The sequence continues at coordinate 11,484 of JANJYP010172117.1, forward strand.
ACAATTTGTCACACCAAACAAGCAACATATAAATATTGGCTTGGGAAGCTACAGTATAATGTACATTATACCTTTACATTATATTTTTTAAAACATTTAATAGAAAAATATTTTATTTAAACAAAAAAAAAAAAATTAATTATTTGTTCCAGTCACTGGTAAAACAGCAACTATATCAACCAGGGCTCAGTTTTGCAACACAAGTTTCATAAGTCTGCACCAAGCAGCACACAGTGAGACTAGGTGCACCACCACAGGCGGCATCAACCCTGCACAATTGCTCCATCCGCACATCCGCAACCCAACTGGCCTATTCAAAGTTTAAAATAAGTTTTCTTTGCAGGCTTTCGACTCTGTTGTAGTCCAATACTTACTGAATGATTTTTGCAATGTGAAAATGTAACGTGGTGCAGACATACATGCAACATTTTCCATACAGTAGGATTCACTATTTGATGCAAAATTGATATCCACTACAAGAAATCTTTCACAGTCTAAATGTAATTTTAATGATACCATCATCTATAGAATAATAAAACAAACAAGAGAATAAAATCAAGTCAATACATGCATACAAATCATGCCAAAATATTATCAACAGATACAGTTCCACGCACCTCCTTTAGTTCAGAGTGGGGCTGATTGGTGGGGTGATGAGGAGACAGTGCTGCTGAGCCTGAAGCTGCAACTGTCAGGCCTGGCATCAGGCACAGGCAGGGACAACTGATTTATAGTACGAATAGCTTGCTAGAAGTTTTCCGGTACTGATTAAATGTCAGCTAAAAGCAGGCTAAATGTAAACTCACGATTTTCTGCAATGATATTAAGTAACCAATTAGTTGGGGAGCAGAAGTAGATTCTTTCACTCTGCACCAAGCTAAGAAGTTCATTTCCACCACTCATTTCTACATAATCCTTTCTTTGTGAAGACTTTTTTTTTGTTTTTGGAAGCCAGACATGACGCTCCACTGTCACTCCTTGCACATGATTCATCTTCTTCTTCTAACTGATTTAGAGAAAGGAGTAACACTGCCCTCCACAGACAGGGTTAGCTATTCATCCTATATTTATGAATACTGGCCAGTTGCTCTACCAATAGGATAGAAATTCATTTCAGATGCAAAAATAGACTTGAAAGAGAAAACTGAAAGACCCAGATCTGACAATTCCCTGAATAACTGTTGTCTTTCCCTTCTGTATTTATTACATGAAAACATACCATTTTGGACTGTTTCCACATCTCCACACTGACACAGAGTGCCTGGATGTTTACCTATAACTTGAAAGTAGCTGGCTAAACCACAGTCTCTGCCTAGTTAGAACAACATCATTCCTTCTTTAAGATTTTATCATTCACCTCTTACTTGTAACAGATGACTGCAGTGCAGAGGGAAATAATGCCTACTCCTTTGTTCTTCTGTTCACTCTTTTTGCCACTGAATCCCTATTTTTCTTATATATGCTAAAGTATTAACATTTTCCCAAATTACCCTTCAGATCAACAGATACCTTAGCCAATCCCTGAATGTCCAGGTATCCACAAAAGACCTAGATGTCAGGCTGTCAATTCCTCACTTTCGATAATCTGAGTAGATGATAGTTTTAGGGGCTTTGAACAGCTTTATCCATCACATAGTCATAACATTGCCAGTAGCTCAGCAGAAAAAACCCATATACTATCAAATATGCAGATGACTACATGCAAAGACTGGGTTCTTCAATCCATCAGTAAAAATTTGCATATACTCTGTCTTGTATAGATTTGTATATAGTACATGACTACATGGAAGATTTATATTCTTATCAAGCAAAGATACATGCACCACAGGTTCAGGAAGAAACAAGAAAAGTACAGGAGACCAGACAGATCCAATCACACTGTCTGTCTCAAGCTGGATGTTTACTGCAAGCTGTTTTATGAGGTGAAGGAAATTTGACTTCTTCTCCCAGTCTATAAACTCCTAAACATCCCCAAAAAGATATTTAGCTACATAGCTGTCTTTGAGGCCACTTAATCCAATAGTAGAGCTGCAGTTTGTTTCTCCTGGTTCTTAAAAGGCAATCCTCCCCCATTTCAATAGCCACAAGACCACAGCAAATTCTTAGGGCCTTTGTCTCAACCTAATCCAGTTTTCTAAGAATAGAATTAACAGCTGACCCAAACAAAAAAAAAAGCCATTCAAGGGATCTTATCATGGCTTGATAAATCATAAGCAAGGTGTCTCTCTTGTTGTTTACATGTGGCTAAATGAAAGAAATCACTTGGCAAACCATAACATCATGTGACTAGCCAGCTCTTTAAAGAGGAAGTCCCCACAAAGTGGATTGACAGTCAATCTACTTATTTTCTGGGTTGAATGGTGCTCTGTATAAGGTGGTCTCTAAAGCCGTTGATCAGGTGTTTGATTTAAATTATACTGATGGGAAAAATATCAGTGAGGAGGAAGGTGACTCAGTGCACCTTTTAGGGTAATGAAGCTGATGCACAAATACAGTTCTCGACATGCAAATGAAGCAGATCATGAACATTCGGTGGATTCTCCACACTTTTTTTTTTTTTTTAGAAGCAAACTACATATCCTTCTTACTCTGCAGTTCGACATCCCTGCTTGAAGCTCCATCTTCATTGCTGCACTGCACAGCGACATATAATGAAATTGAATACAATGAATTGAATAAAACAATGTTCTTTGGCATATATTCAATTATCTTGATGTCTTTCAGTTCAGGTTGAGAGGGACATCCTTCATCATGTTACCATGTTCAGGATACCAAATTAACATTTTCCATGAGGAGCTCCTCACTAGAGCCAGACTGATACTGGATTTTTGGGGCCAGCACTTCTAGCATATAGAAATATTTTATAAGTATTACTAAAATGTATTTTCTAAATAACTGTACTATTGTAATGATACTACTACTCAATTATTTACTAAATATATCAACAATATATCAACCTGGCTAATTTATTAGTGTGACTCCTTATCTCAAGTCCAAATTTAACTGACATTTAACACAACATATTTATTTATTTATTTCATCTTGCTTGTGCTACTGATAGCCAATTTCAACCCGTCAGCCAATCAATCAATCAATCAGTCAGTCAATCAACCTGTCAATTAATCTTTATTTATATAGTGCTACCAAATCACAACAAATGTCATCTCAAGGTACTTGCATAATAGAACACTGAAGATAGTTTAAACCAACTAAAAGCTATCTACATTACAAAGTATATATTCCACAGATTCACAGTAAATAGCTGCAAACAATGCACTATACATGTAGTATACAGCAGTTTCTCTATAAGACCTTTGACTCTTTACAGAGGCTGACCCAGCAATATGATTTTGATTATTCTGCTTTATTTTATTTTCATAATTTCCAATGTTTCCTCAATTAAAACTGTAACTGAAATCTCAGCTGAAATAACACAACTGAATCTCTGAAAGGAAGCAAGTTCCAGACATTACACAGCTAAAATTAGTAGCGCAAAATCATTATCCCAGGCATTCAAATCTTATATTTTAACTTTCAAATCCAACTTTGACTTTTCAAAACCTAGTTTTCACTAAAACGTAACCTTTCAAAATTACTGAGCTGCGATACTATTTTCTATACCCTTAGGAGAGAACTGTTTCTATTAGTTACAGTAAGATTCCCTACTGAATGCCAAGGCAAGCAACAAGAAGATTTTGCAATGTCACACCAATGTGCAGCTCCTTACAGAATATGTAAAAAGGCAGAAAGGTGGCCTAACAGTACCTGAGATAATTTTCCTGTGTTCTAGGTACATTTTCTGGTTAGAACTGATAGTCTTGCCATGGCATAAAGCTCATTTGCATGCAAATTCAAGCAAACATTGGCCAAGTCTTCAAAGTGGGGCTCATGTAACACCAAAGGAGCAGTTCCACATTGCACAAAAGATTAGTGTCTTGTTTTTCCTGGATGTTCATGGTCACACTGGTGACTGAACTGACATAGTGAGGTTATACTGAGCCAAAGATTTTTCAAGCATCAAGTGATAGCCGAGCAGCATTATTTGTTTCAAAAATACCTTATGTATTTCAGGTCGGAACAGTCATTTTCCATTATTACAAAGTAGCAAATACATTATACAGTACTACAAATACAACCTTATTTGACCTTACATGCATGGATTATCAATCCAAAGAGAAACATTTTTCTTTTTTTCCTGCCATTAAAGGCTTGTATTCCCACTACATCAGTCTAAATTGATATAAAGGCTAAGGTTCTGGTCAGGTAGCAGGTATAGGGTCATAGTTATTGTTTCTGCTTCATTTGAGTGGAGGTATCTACTATAGACAGATGTCAGTAAGGCAAGAAATGAGTCATCCCTGTAGTAATGTCTCGACAGTAGTGTACAGCAGGTACTTCCATTCTCGCTGCACATCACTAGCTTGCTTGTAGTGGCTCCACAGAGACTGTGCAGCTGGTCTGCACTAACCTAAAGAAAACAGCAAAGCTGGTCTGATGTTCATTGTTGTTAAACAACAATAATCACACCCCTTGGGCTGAGTTCATATTGTATTTTACCAAATTTAAATACAGTACTAAATCCATGTAGAAAACTTAAACATTTATGAGTGCATAGAGTTAAAAACATTAAACTCAAAGCTTTCTAGTCAAGTTGTATCAGTTGAGAAGTCAGAAATTGGAGTTTTTACCCACAGCTACAACTTGAAAATTAGATAAACAGTATTAGATATTGATGCAACACGCATCTGAATAATTAAACAGTAGAAGTAACCTACCTATGTTGAAACCTTATTTTTCACAGTGGGGTCCATATTCAAGAGTAAAGAGTCATAAAGTAAGTGTTATGAGTTTAGCTGAGACATTTTCATGTTACTTTCTAGAATTACCAGTATGTGAGTTTTAATGAACAACAGCTTGTTGTAGGGTGTTGTTACACTGTAATGTGTTCCCTCTGAAAAAAATCTTTGACATCTTGCAGAGAGAACAAGAGTCAAAGATTTAATTTAAGCCCTTAAAGATTTAATGTTTATAAGCCAAAGCTCACATAATCTGTTGCCAGTCATTAAGTGAAAGCAACGGACATGGCCTGCTAAAAGTGAAAAGCCTGTTACCTAAGTGTATTGTTTTTTGCTAATAAAAGCAAAAAAGGGAGATAGGAATGTTCAATAAGATTTTAGTTAGCATACAACTTTAGTACATTTGAATATTTTTTGCCAACTGAGAAGTGGATCCAAAATGGAAACTACTGTGTGGTAACCCAGCTTTAAACTTCCAACAACAAATCAGATGCACAAATGACAATGGCTACAAGCAGAATGGACATCTTCATTCTTTACACACGCTTGCCTTAACTTTCCTAAACCTGCATCTAAATTCTAGTAGGGTGTCATGAAAAAGACTAACCTGAGGTGAAAAACGGCTCAATAAATCCTGCTGTTTCCCTACAGCAAAGCCACCAAAACAACCCTCCTCAAATCATAATGACGAAGAACAATGTGAGTGGGAAACAACTGTGAAGCCACTGTTTGAGCAGGGAGCACAGGCCAGCTGCTCACTGGATCAGCTTCAGGAGTGGTATCCCATTTCATCACCACTGCATGGGTGAACACATCACATAGATGGAGAGAGGCTGCATCAATCAAACACCACCCCACAGGAAACTCAAGTTTTCAGGCCCTTGGGGAAAACTCTGGAGATAGCCTAATGTTAAAATGCAACAAAATATCAACAAATGAACCCTGGGTTACGGCACATTTTGAGTGTAGAAAAAAAAAAAGACTCCCCACTGATACCAACAGGCCCCTTTCCATGCTTAATCCATGCCTAAGCAACAATGTTGCACTCTAAAGGGGGAAAAAACAAAAATATCCAATGAGGGTCAGAATCAAAAAGCAGAACGAAGGGAAGAAGCTGTTGGTTTATTTCCAATAGGCTTCAGTGCACTGAACTGAAATATTTTGTGTTGATCTATCCCGGCAACAAAAGGTAGAAGAAAACATTTTGATAAACAGATGCTACAACTTATTCTTTCAGCAATGAGGATACCAAGGTGGGGTCTGTTGATGTAACAGGGTGTGGAAATCTTAATGTTTCACACTTGACACACTTGTGTTTCAATTATAT
>JANJYP010172209.1:0-12853 GCA_024605115.1 Rastrelliger brachysoma
GTGCCACAACTAATGGGGATCTCTTTTAATAAATAAATAAAATAATTTTGTTTGTTTGTTTAGTGCAAGGGGGGGCTTTAATTTTATTCATGCACTTGTTGGACTTCAGGTAATGTTTGAAGATAATCGTGATGATACAGTTTGTCGTGATGTTTGTAGCACAGGGACTCACCGAGTTCTCCAGCTGCGTGGCATCCTGCGCCCTGCAGCCCACCACATGCGGACATCCCCTGAAGGCGAACTCCTCCAGCTCGGCCAGCATCCTCTCCTTCTCGTCGCTCTGGGCGTGAACGATCTGCTTCAGTCGGAACTGCACCTGAGCAAAATGGGAGGTAAGAGCGAGCAGAGAAGAGTTCAACAAATCCTGCTCCTCCTCCAGTCTCTTCAGCTTCGTGGACATCTCCTCCTCCCCGGCCGACGATGAGCCTCTCTGCCCCGGCTGACCAGCGCTCCCTCCCCGGCTAACGCTCCTCTCATCCTCGGGGCTGGCTACGGCGCCCACCGGTGCCCATCGTTCCCCAGCTCCGGCGAAGGCAGTCTCGCTGTCCGAGGCTGACAGCTCCTCTGTGGACATTTTTTGGATGACGGAGTTCACTCCTGAGGTTTAACTACGTCGCCAGTTTAATATTTCTCCGCTTTTGATGCTTTAGTTTTCTTTCGCTGCGCAAGAAAAACAACAGAGATCAGCACCGACAGAACAGGTGCATCGCCATCTTGGGAAGGATAATTCATACGTCAGCACGGAGACACGTCAACGTACGTCAACGGCCAGAGGACACCCGAAGAAAAGCACTGCGCCTTCACAATAAAATCCTATTATTGTAACGTATAAAGTATAAAGGATATTGGAGACTGCAGTATCTTAAAAAATATTATTTTACATTTTCGTACAATGAAATGTTGTCAAATATTTATAAGGTGCAACTACCACAGTATTATGTCATTTTGTAGATCACCAGGCATAAAAATAAAGACAAGAGCAAAGTCTTGGGCACAAGTCAAATAAGCAAGGAACAAGATATACTGTAATGTTTTTATCATGTACAGTGTCTTTGATCACCTGTAAAAACGCTTATAAATAAAATGTATTATTATTTATCTCCACACATCTTTTTAACTGCTTTGCTGGAGTACAACTTTTTAAGTGATGGGAAAAATAATTTAAAATCATTTATAAATAAATAATAGGGAACAATATAGTAAAGTGTAATTTAAATACAAATATAAAACTCCTGAGTAATGATTTACCAGCTATTTACCAACTATTTCAATTTCTATATGTTATATTTGTGTTGTACATAAATATGGACATTTATGATAATTATGTTTAAGAACATGTGAAAAAGGTCATTTATATGTATATGTCACATCTAAAATATATAGCTTATGTCCACATATGTATCATGCACATCATAGGTCACAGGTCATTGGTATCAGTGTATGTTCATATATTATTTTTCTGTTTGGGTTTGACAGGAGCAGACACGTTTATATAACATTTATAAAGAAATGATCTGACAACTTGTAATGATACTGAAAGCTGGTTTTGTTTATTAGTTTTGTAGAATATGTAGAGATCCTTCAAAGGTTCGGCAGTACTAAACATATTTTAGCATGACTAACGGTGCATTTAAAATCTCACATAAACACAAGTAACATTTAAATGCACACAATTAAATAACTTTTGATTTTGAGACATCATTCAAGTTAGATGAAAAATGAATTATCTAGTAGAGAATATGCAACAAAATAATGTGCTGTATTATGAGTGTAAAAGTGACATGTGATCACCAGGTGGAGCCACACAGCATTTCATGTTTGTCATATTCAAAATTAAAAATGATAAAACAAATTACATCCATAAAATGATTACTTATTGATAGAAAAGTGCACTTTGTAACACAGGGCAGCTGAAGCAGAACATAGGCAGAACAGAGCAGATGACTGACAGTGAATAAACTCGTATCGGCTGTGGAGTGTTTCAGTTGAAATCGTTATGGGTGGAGTAGAGTTTCAAGTAAAAAAAACTGTGTGTCATCATATTTATGATCTTTGAATATTACAAGTCAGACATGAACTAGATGCATACAGACATAACAGTGTAACATCAAGACCAAAGAGCTTCATTACAACATGTGTAATTTAGTTTTACAGTATCCCCCATCCTCATTTACTGCTGTCCTCTTAACAATAAAAGCATTATCCTTTTACGGGTTTTCTTTCTTCTTATAAGTGCGTTGCATGCAGAAAAAAAAGAAAATGCAGGAGTGATGTTTTCACAAAGCTATAGCTCTCTTTTTGTTGGAGAAGAACATGTACCAGTTGTGCCAGGATAACCCGGCGTTCGGTTTGCAGTCACCACTTTCAGTGCAGCTGTAGCCTTGGGGACAACAGTGCTTCATGTCGCTGCAGCACACCGCCTGCAGAGAGGACAGAGACAGGAAGGTCAGGTCTTTAACTGTGATGGTGATAGATGCCAGGTCACCGAAGCAACCTTCAGCTATGTTGAATTTTTGATATAATCTCTAAAGTCAGCGGCTTGAGTCTAGCACAAAATTTATTTAATTTTTTTGTATTTTAGGACATGTTGATGACAACTATTTGCTGCCTCTTCATCCTCCTGATGTTTTAGCAAAGGATTGTAGAATTTGAAAACTGAAGAAAAAGCATATTAATTAAAGGGGAATTCCTGTTTTTTGCAACCTGGACCTGATTTCTAGGGATAAATATGATTATATACCCCCCCTAGAAAGTTTAAGTAATTTGGAGTCCATCCGTTTCACTGGAGATCGGCGTATATCCACACACTCTCTTATAACAGGAGCGCTAAGGGCCACGGCAGTGCAGCCTCTAAATAAGACATTGTCTACCGTGAAGCTCGTTAATTTCACCAAAACTTTATCATGAATCACAGTGCTATTCCCCTGTTAGCTAAAAGGTGTATTGTTATTATCATTCAGGGTTTTTACACTGTATTACAACCTAACTACTTGCTGACAAGGTGGAACTCTACAGCACAGAGCAGAGGCAGGGTACAGACTGAGCTGTGCCGGCGCATGTCAGTGACCACCTGCAAGTAGTTAGTAGTCATATAAAATAGTAGTAGTCATATAAAATGCACCATATCTTATATGATGATCATATACTTTGTGTGTCAAATTAATGCAGAGGTAAAGACCTATAATACTTTCTTCAGGTGTAGTGACATAGGTATGAAAGTCGTATAAAATGCAAATATTCACAATGGCACTTCAGTGCAGTATTTGCCTATTTCAATATAGTTTACACGACACTATGGACTAGACTGATATGAATCCAGACAATTACATCATGAAACTGCTTTTACAACCAGGTCAAGAAACAAGAGCATTAATTCAACTTAACTAAAAAATATATGTAAAAGATATTAGTCTCGCTGTCAGTACTCGATATATTTAAGGTAATTAATCGAGTACCAAGCAATATTGAAACTTATCCAATGCCACTTTATGCTTTTATTCACATAATTTGTATCAAATAAAGTGCTATATATTTAAGGTTACTGATCTCTAATAACATATAGGAACTGGTTTTAAGTCTAGCCTCCATCATGTGGGCTAAGAAACTGTTTGGATTACTTTGTACTAATTACTTTTTACAGGGCACTTTCATGAAAGCTCTACAGGAAAAATTGTTTTTTCAGACGGCATCAACAAATCTGTGTATGAAATGTCTGAAAATGTGTGTCATACATTAGGGGATGGACAGCAGCCCCATGAAGTCGCGGATGTCTTGCAGCAGGTCTCCCCGTCAGCACAACTGGTCTGCGGGTCACACTGGACGTCGACATTGTTTTCAGGAGTCAAATCGGGTTCGGTGGGGAGGAACACGGGTATAAGCGGGACGGTGTCCAGCTGCAGCCTCATGAGCTTGAGGCAAGACTGAAGGCCGATGTGACAGGTGTAACCGCTGGGGCAGCAGTGCTCCTTATCTGGGCAGCACACCGCCTGCAGGCAGTAGAGAAGGGTCAGTGAAAATTAGCACTTGTTTTACATAAGCAAACCTTGACAGAGCTAATTTAATGCTGATAATGCATCTTATATTTTCATGTCAAAGTAGCTGCACTTGCTGTAATCTCTCCACACATACACACACACACACACACACACACACACACTGCTCACATTTTGTATAGGGCAGCACCCCCATTTTCCTGTGAAGAGCTGGCAGCAGCTGGTAGATTCAGGACACTGATTGTTAGCATCGCACTGTACAGAGGTGGGTTCATCCTGAGTGCTGATAGCTGGGATCTTGGTGTACCACGGGATCACCACTCCTTCTTTGATGCACGAGGTCTGGTTTTCATTGCACTTGTAGCTCTCGGGACAGCAGTGGTTTCCATCAGCGCAGCACACAGCCTGGAGAGAAGTGAGAGAGAGGAAGAGATACTTTCACATCAGCTTTGTGGGGTTTCATTTCATTTTTCACAAGCAGTCATATGAATAAAATTAGATCAAATAAAAAATCTGTTTGAGCGGTCCAGTGATGCTTCACAAGTAACACTTTGTTTTAGAGGTGAAATAATGTTAATACAAATTTAAAAGGAAGCTTCCCTGAGAGCACATTTGGTAACAATTATAATTTCTTGAAGGAAAGCTTTCACTGACGATTAACCAACTCTTTATTTTATGGGTTTATAATTCCTGATTTACTTCCTAAAACTGTCTAAGAAGTGTATTGAAGGAATTATTCTGTATACTTAGAAATGATTTCAGAGACAACAGAGACTGCGTTAGGTAAGTAATCCCAAGTAATTATTAGTTAGTGAGTCAGAGGGTGAGCTGAACATGCAAAAATAAAGTTTCCCTTAATGGGTGAACAATTAATTAAAGGTCTTTTTTTGGAGAATATTGATATCTATTGATCTCATACAAAGTTTCCCTGAAGTAATTATTAGATTTAATTTGGTATTGTATTCATCTTAAACGTTATTCTTTACTCTTCTGCACGTTCAGTTAATGTATTGTACTCTAGACTTACAGGACAGTCCATAAACTATTTATGGACAGTCCCCTACAGTAGGTTTCACTGTTAAAATTGGATGGTAACTATTAGAGAGTTTAAAAAAGTTGTGAATTGCAGAAGTGATCTAAAGTGTTGAGGGCAGCCTCACATACTGTGGTAGAGATATGCAGTTCACTACTGAAGACAATGGAAGGAGGGCATCAGTTACAGTGAGGCGTATCCTTAACGAAATGTGAGGGGTGTAGGTTTATTTTTTTTATTTTTATTTTTTTTAAGATTTTTTTTTGGGCACAGACGCCTTTATTGTAAAGTTGGTAGACAGGAAATGGGAGAGAGAGGGGGGGTAGGCATGCGGAGAAATGACGCTCCGGCCGGGATTCGAACCGGGGTCTGCCGCTTAAGAGCACTGCTCTACATGGCATACGCTCAAACCACTGCGCCACCGAGCGAGCCAGAGGGGTGTAGGTTTATTAAAGGGGAATTCCTGTTTTTTGCAACCTGGACCTTATTTCTAGGGTTAAATACGGTTATATATTCACCCCAGAAAGTTTGTTGTAATGTGGAGTCCATCCGGCGCTATTTAATCCATTGGAGATCAGCGTATATCCACACACTCTCTTATAACTGGAGCGCGAAGGGCCACGGCTTACAGCCTCTAAATAAGACATTATCTACCATGAAACTCGTTCATTTCACCAAAACTTCATCATGAATCAAAGTGCTGTTCCTCTGTTAGCTAAAATATGTGTTGTTATTGTCATCCGCGGTTTTTATACTGTAATACAACCTAACTACTTGCAGGCCGTCACTGACATGTGCAGGTGCGGTACAGCCCACTCTGTACTTTGTCTCTGCTCTGAGCTATGGAGCACCGCCTCATCAGCAAGTAGTTAGGTTGTATTTCAGTGTAAAAATCCTGGATGATAATAACAACACAACTTTGAGCTAACAGAGGAATAGCACTGTGATTCATGAGGAAGTTTTTGGTGAAATTAACGAGTTTCATGGCAGATAATGTCTTATTTAGAGGCTGTAAGCTGTGGCCCTTAGCGCTCCTGTTATAAGAGAGTGTGTGGATATACACCGATCTCCAGTGGATTAAATAGCTACAGATGGACTCCACATTACACCAAACTTTCTGGGGTGAGTATATAACCGTATTTAACCCTAGAAATAAGATCCAGGTTGCAAAAAACATGAATTCCCCTTTAATGGCTGTTGCATTTAAAAATATCCAGACGTCAGCTGGTGGAGAACTCTGATTGTCTGGTGTCACAAGACTAGTGGTTGTCTCTGACTTTCTAGGTTTCTGTTTTCACTAAAATAATCCACACTCACTACACAGTCATCTGCAATCACTTTCTCTGATGGTTTTAAGAAAAAAATTAGGAATTGCAGACTTGTAAAATAAGTAGATTAATTACAATGATTCATCTCCTGTAATTTAAGAGTGATGAATTTACTAAAGATGAGAATATATCACTTTATAAAGTAAGAGAAACATGTGATGTTCATATTTGAAAGACTGTTGATCATTACAGTGTAGTTGCTCAGCAACTGAAAATGTGGCTAATGTTGTGGGCAGCGTAGTTCTTTTTTCCCATAACGTTGTACGGTATCGAAAGGGAGGTTTGTCTCCTGGCAGATACAGCAAGATTAGATAGCTTTATTTCATCTGTTTTAGTTAATAACTGTCCTTATCATGCGCTATTTGGGTTTTTTTTATATAAGACACCAGAGGTTTATATTTTTAAGAACCAATTCATCATTTTATTTATATTACCAAATAAAAACACCAAATATTTAAAGGTTTCAGCTCCTCCAGTGTTTTCATTTGCAGCTTTTCCCTATCTCATATAATAAAAAAATATTTCAATATAATGTTTTTTTGTTTTTTTGTTTTTTTTACTATAACGCGATAAAACCCTTGTCACTGCAATTTTATACTTCAGAGTGGGAGTTCGTGAAAGTCTGTGATGCTGTGAAGAAGTGGGACTCACCTTCGGCAGTGGGCAACAGCCCCACTTTTGGGTTGACTTCATGAAACAGCAGGTGGTGCCCTTAGGACAATTGGTGTGGGCGTCACACGCAATGATGCCGTCTTCTTTTTCCTTTTCCTCTGGCTTCTTCTCGTCCGCTGCTTCTGTCGTGATTGTTTCCTGACTTTGGGTAGTTGTGGGCGACGTTGTGCTGGGTGCCTCTGTGCTGCTCACTTTTTCGTCAAATGCAAAGAACTTCGGCATCATGGGTGTTGAGCCTGAGGAGCCCACACACATTCCAGCAGCCACGTCACAGGTCGTACCTTTAGGGCAGCAGCTCTTGTGGTCCTCACAACAAACTGCCTTTTGAACAAAATAATAACATTATTGCAGGTGACTGTGGATGGTGAAGGCACCAAATGAGACTTGAGAGATGATCTTGGTTTGCTGGTTTTAAATAAAGCGTGTGCACATTAATCTCTGTGTTTACCTCAGGGTAAGGACAGCAGGCCCAATCTCCTGTTGTCGTCTTGCAGCAGGTGTTGCCATCAGGACAACTGTAGGTGGAGTCACATGAAACGTTTCTTGCCTGTACCTGCTGTCTGGTTACTGTAGGCATTTTCTTCGGCATCATGGGTGTTGAGCCTGAGGAGCCCACACACATCCCAGCAGCCACATCACAGGTCGTACCTTTAGGGCAGCAGCTCTCGTGGTCGTCACAACAAACCGCCTTTTGAACAAAATAAAAACATTATTACAGGTGATTTTGGATGGTGAAGGCACCAAATGAGACTTGAGAGATGATCTCATGATGCTGGTTCACGTGTACACATTACTCTCTGTGTTTACCTCAGGGTAAGGACAGCAGGCCCAATCTCCTGTTGTGGTTTTGCAGCAGGTGTTGCCATCAGGACAACTGTGGGTGGAGTCACATGAAACGTTCCTTGCCTGTGCGCGCAGCCTGGGCATTGCAGGTATTTTCTTGGCCAAGGGCACTGAGCATGATTCGTCATCGCAGGTCTGGGCAACCAGGTTACACTTCTTACCTTTCGGGCAGCAGTGTATAAAATCTTCACAACAAACCGCCTGGGAATGACACAACAGGACAGACAGGAAACAATTAATTGGCAGGGCCTTTAAAGGATATGGCTGACTAACAATGCCCTATAGTGCATCTTTTTCCTCTGTGCCATAGATCTCTGTTGTTGTCCAAAAGGTATTAAAAATAAACCAGTGAGCAAAACCGCTGTTGCACTGGGTGACATGTTCTTTTGCTCTTTAGAGTTTGGCTGAGTTTGTTCATGCGAAAAAGACTCCATAGATAAACAATAGTGATCACATTTTCAATTTCTTTGACTCAACTTTTCATTTAAGTTTTTAAAGAAATTAACAGTGTACTACAAAGTCAAGAGGTTGTGATATGTAACACAACAAGCTAAGACAGCTCTGTAAACAGAATAGCATTTCTGCACATGCTCCATGGCATCTGCCTTACACAGAGCTCGGCACATTAAATTTGTTAACAATTAGAAAAATTAAGAAAAAATGTCTGCCTTATCCTTTAACATTAACAATAGAAGTTTCTAAGTAAATACAATAACAAAATGTAACAAGCTAAAATCTTGTACCTCTACTAAGGGACAGCAAGCCCAAGTGCCCTCTTTGGTTTTACAGCATGTAGTGTTATCTGGACAGGTTGCTGTACTGTCACAAATGACATCATTGCCTGGAAAAGAAAATAAATAGCAACATTAGATTTTAAAAAAACAAACACCAACCCAACAAAAAAAAATGCTATCTTCCTTTCTTTCTTGAATGATTGTCTTCATGCTTGGAAGTTTTGAAGAATAAAAACTTCACTGGGGAAGTTGAGGTGTAATGTGGTGCTCTATATTCCCCTTCTATAAGCTGAATATATTGACATGCAATACATTTGGAGGGAAGGAGAGGCCAGATCACTGCAGGACTGTGTGTCTGATTGTTAGCATTTGAAATGAGAAGTCTGTTTGATTTCACTTTATTGACTAAACTGTGTATACTTCTGCTGTTTTTTATCTCAGGCTAGGTTCTGTACATGTGCTTTTATTTATCACAATGTTTGATATTGATGATAGTGTTCAATCCCTTTGATTCTAGACAAGTCCTCTAGTCCTCTATGGGAGATGATAAAAGTAATCATGATCCTTGATAAGTGATTTTTGTTATCTCACTTTTGTGTGTAGAAAGGTACATTTATGTACTGTATGTCACATGAGCAAAACAGCTTTAAATTATGCACAAGCCAAATTTTCAACTGCCAGCTAAGAGTCTAAGCAAGTATTACACCTGTATTAAAAAGTGTCTGGTGAGGCAAAATGTCTTATTGCACTGAACTGGATTGAACTGGGGTCACCTTCCATAGCAGATAAGAAAAAGGCTGACCAGTACATACTGTAGGAGGAAATACTGTACGGATGTATTTGAGAAGTTTGCATTTCAAGTACACAGTGAGAAAAATAAATGAAATCCTACTGTTATTGTTTATGTAGGCAAGCATGAGCTATAACAGCCTGTGTCAGATAAAGGCAAGACTGAGGGATTGCATAAAGGGTAGGTATAAGATAAATAAGGTGTTTTGTAAGCTGTATCATGTCGATATTGCAATAAAGCCACAGAATTAAAAAAAAAGACTCAGAAATGTGCATTATATGTCCTCTTTAAATGTCTGAGTGAACCCTGACAGTGTCAATAACAGAATCCTGAAACTGAAGCAACAGATTATAAGTCAGTTATCTTCAATTTTATAATTCACATTTCTTCTTTTCCTACAGCAACAAGCACCTGCTGCATGCAGAACAAATGCTGCTTGACATAACTTAGGTTAGATGCAAGTATTTTTGTCTTGTCATACACAGCAGGAAATCCTTTGCTAGTAAGTGTTAGTTAGATGCACATGCATGGGCACGTCTTACACACCTCAATCAAATATAGCCTTTATTGGTGTTAATAATCAAAGAAAAGCCAAGACTTATATTTGGACTTTAAACTTTCACAAGCTGCTCAGAAAAGTATTCATCTTATATGTCATGTGAGACACAATTGTATCACTTCTCTACTTTATTCTTAGGAGTACTGCTCTCTACACATGAGTAGATAAAAATCTCACCTGCAGCTGCCATAGAGACAGATGACATTGTAATGTTGCTCTCAGTAGGAGGAATTGGATTGGCTGTGGTGATTTCTGGGACTTTTTCCAAGGTCACATTATTAACTGGTTCTGCAACCACTGGTTTGCTCTCTACAAAAGCACACATACACACACAGATACACACTCTTTCAGACAATGATTCATCAGAATGAAGAGGAAGTAAGTATTGTTTTTTTGCAGAGAAAAACAGAACCTGATCTGACCTTTCTGGTACTCCCACTCTGCTCTTATCCTTGCAGGCAGTTTGGCCCACATCGGTGTCTCTTTCTTGGTAGCATTGTGGATACATTTGGAATGTTCAAGATCACAAGTGGTCGATTCAGGGCAGCAGTGCAACTTGTCCTGGCAGCATACGGCCTGTTTTAAAATATGAAGACATAAGGAGTCTGGTTAACATTTCTTGAAATAAAATTCATTCCTCTACATTTGAGCTTTTCTTTACACTAGGAATAGCGTGCAGCTACAGTGAACACCTCCAACTCTGCTAGCGGTCAGCAGTATTTACCCTAACATGCATGTCTTTTGCTGGTTTAAGGAAACCGGTGCACACAGCGAAAACCAAAGCAAGCACATGGAGTACATCCAAAGCCCTTCTATGGTAAGGCAACGGTGCTAATCACTGAGCCGCTATGTAAAATCACCATTACTGGACATGCAAATCCATCATTTGACTTATATACTGTATATAATCTCACTTATCCTATAGAATACTTATGCAATGTCTATAATGAAAAAGGCCACCATTGTTCTACCTTTGCCATGGGACAGCATCCCCATTTTCCTTCGGGTGTTTCACAGCAGGTGGTTCCATCTGGACACTCTGAGACTCCATCGCTACACAGCACTGTGGTCACAACCTCTGAAACAACATAAGGGAAAAATAACACTATAAAATAAATGTCAAAAATAAGGATAGTAAAAGTGAAACAACCATTTGAATAATTAGAAGAGCTGAACCTTTTTTGATGCAGGATTTACAGTCGGCGCTGCACTGGAGGCCCTCGGGACAGCAGTGTTTCCCATCAGAGCAGGAGATTCCCTGTCAGAGGTCAGACGCAGTTCACTTATTAAACTGAGTGACCTTAAGATTGGATTCACTCTTGGAAGCAGGTTTACTCAACAATTATTACATTCATGCTTTTATGTAATAGCAAGAGTTCAAGCAATGTAACAGTACTATTGGATTCACTCTTTAAAAGCAGGTTTACTCAACGATTATTACATATTACATATTACATATTTTCATGTAATAGGAAAGGTTCAGGCAATGCAACAGTGTCAGCAGAAAGTTCACGCCACTGACCCGGAAAAAACATCTATAAGAAATCATTCATCCTTTCTGCAATAACTTTAAGATTGGATTCACTCTTGTAAGCAGGTTTACTCAACAATTATTACATTCATATTTTTATGTAACTGGGAGGATTCGGGCAATGCAACATTATCAGTCCCAGAAAAAGACATCTATAAGAAATCACTTTTGAAAGCAGGTTTACTCAACAATTATTACATTCATATAAGAAAGGTTCAAGCAATGCAACAGTGTCAGCAGAAAGTTCACACCACTGACCCGGAGGAAAAAAAAAAACATCTATAAGAAATTATTCATCCCTTCTGCAATAACTGTTCTACACAGCACAAAATAGGCTGCTCTGCTCTTATCTGTAGCTGTGTATGAAGATAAATTTCTGTTTTTTACTGAAGAACAGACAATATTAGAGCTTAATATCAAAGACAAAGGAGCTGNTTCTTATCTGTTGCTGTGTATGAAGATAAATTTCTGTTTTTTACTGAAAAACAGACAATATTAGAGCTTAATATCAAAGACAAAGGAGCTGTGCTGTAGGTCCAGAAGGAAAAACCCACAGCACCTGTTCCAACCAATCAGCATCCACGGTCAGTTGGAGGGAGCAGGTACAGACTTTTAAGTAACATGCTGACTGTCTACAAAAAGGTACAACAGTGTCTCTGCCCGCTCCGGGAACTGAAGACGTTTAAGTCAGCAAAGACATTTTAACACTTGTTTCCAGATCACTTATCAAATCCACTCTCATCTACTCTACAATATTTCATCCTGGTTCATCTTCCTTACTACTATCAGCAAAACAAAACTATCCCGCATAATATATCAGGCGAGTAAAATAACCAAAGCAGCCNTGTCAGCAAAGACATTTTAACACTTGTTTCCAGATCACTTATCAAACCCACTCTCATCTACTCTACAATATTTCATCCTGGTTCATCCTCCTTACTACTATCAGCAAAACAAAACTCTCCCGCATAATATATCAGGCGAGTAAAATAACCAAAGCAGCCCCACTACCACTGACTGAACTGCACCACTCCTTCATGCTGCTGCCATCAGGTACGCCATACTTATACTTATGTGTTGTTGTGTGTTAATGTGTTTGTAAGTGTGTTTTTAATTTGTGATGAAACTGTGTCAAAGGCAGTGTTTCCCATCAGATTCCCTGTCTCAGGTCAGACGCAGTTCACTCAATAAAACGAGTGACAGTGACAGGTTTACTCAACAATTATTGTGTTCATGTTTTTATGTAATAGGGAGGGTTCAGGCAATGCAACAGTATAATTGGATTCACTCTCGAAAGGAAGTTTACTCAACAATTATTACATTTGTGTTTTTATGTAATAGGGAGGATTCTGGCAATGTAACATTATCAGT
>JANJYP010172212.1:0-13314 GCA_024605115.1 Rastrelliger brachysoma
ATTATAGCTCCCTCTATGCTGCCACCGGCCTGTACGAACACAAACATAATCAGTGACAACAAGTTAAGAGGCATAATTCAACAGAAATGTTTAGTCATTATGCAAGGCCATTTCCAAAAAATCACTGCCTCCTTCTTCTCTGATTAGCAGTTCACAGTGTTGGCTCAGTGGAGTCTGTATCATCACAGCATTTAATAAACTCTCCATCTTGATTTGTTTTTAAGAGTTCTTGGACACTATTTAATGCAGTATCTTTCCAGAAAGTTACAGTCACGTATTCACACAGTACAGATAATTGTATATTTATGATGCCTGTTTTCTCCCCAGCTTCATTAATTAGTCAATTGATTGAAAATTAATCAGAAAAATAATGATAATGAAACAATAATCGTATTCATTTTTTAAGCAGAAATACCAAACATTTGCTGGATGTACCTTCTTAAATGTGAGGATTTTATTTTAAACAACAAAATTTGATAAAAACCCAAATTGAATACTCACATACACACACACACACACACACACACACACACACACACACACACACACACACACACACACACACACACACACACANGTATTTACTTGTAAAAAAAAAAAACTAACAGAAGCTGCTGTTACTGCTATTATGACTTTAGTATGTTTTAGTAACTATGAGCTATGAGCTATGAGCAGTTATTAATACACTTATAAGTCAATCTAATGGTGGCTCAGATATGTTTCTACTCTATTGGCTTCTACATACATGGATAAAAATAACCTTCCCTCAATGAAAAAAGCAGTAATTCTTCCTATTTTTCTCTCTCAACTTGCTTTATGTGACTAAGTTTTATAATAACAGGAACTATTTTATTATATTTCATTTTTTTATAACATAAAGACAACGATAAAGATTCATTCAGGTTGATTTCCAGTCCAAATTAAGGCGTCTAAGCTGGGACAAAGTTTAACAAAGAGTTACTTAGAATTACTAACTTTAGGAACTCAATTTTCCTGGCATCTCATTGCATCAGTCAGAATGGCCAATTTCAAAAGACTATCTTTGTTGCTTTCATGATCATTTTCTTTAAACCTTCTCAATAGCATCCACATGTGTCTTAAATGTACTGAGATTTCTGATTCACCATAACACAGTGATTATTGCTGATTAAAAAATCATTTTGCTGAAATGATTCCAACCATATAAAATTAAACAAAGTTATTTTTTATTTTCTCAGTGAGTCACTGACTAATAACATTCAGAAGATGCCCGGGACCGAACTGTCAAAACAGCAGCTGTGTCAGCTTCTACAGTGACAGTTCATAAAAAAGGGCCACGTATCATTAACCTAACCAATGGTCTCTCAGAACTTCAATATGTTATTTTATATTTTACATTACTCTGCGTATTCATCCAAAGACATTTACTGCCAAACAGCATGATACTTCTGTTAGTTATGGTACTCTCTGATGTACAACTTTGCACAAATATTTCTAAAATGCTAATGGGAAAATCTGTTGAAATGATCAGGTTATATATAAAAAATAAAATTATATCTTACAAGGTTTTTCGTTCAATGTTTACATGTCAGACAAATTAAGAGGCTTGGTGCAAATCCATGTTTAAAATGACCAGAATGAAAAGAACACTCATCATGGTTGTTGTTACAATGAACTGGGCACCTTTTGCCTCGTTAAAAGGGCCCGAATATTTGGAAGTGTCAATTCCAAGGAGTTTACTCTTGAGCCAGAAGTGTCAGATGTGCTGTCTGAAATGCAGCAGTTGTTTTCAGCTAAAATCACTCTCAGGAGGTTCAAGAGGTTCAGCTGAACCTGATCAGTCTCTGTTGTTACATCAGTGTACACTTAGCAATTTGTTTTTAGGAACATAGTCAGAATAGAAAAACACTGATTTTTGTGGTTTTGGAAATGGAGTGTGAAAGAAATAAAAATTGGTGGGAAAAGAAACAGTTCTTCCAAATTATAGCTGTGGTTGATAAAACATATTTCTAAGAGTGGGCAGTTAAAGTGAAAACCTCCGGCCAAAAGAGTGAAAACTTTAATTTTGATCAGATCTTAGATGTATTCCTTAGATTTGCACAGAATGAACAGAACTCATTGTGATCAATCTCATTGTGATTCATTTTTCATGAAGAATTTAATTTCGTTGCATATTTGTTGGACTGAAATTCAAAATTTAATGCAATTTTTAAAATCGTTTTAATCCAAGTGATTGTCATTCTTCACCTGTGCTCTGAGCTTTTGCCTTGAGAAAAATGAAATGGTTTTTTGATAAAACACACTGTAAACAACTTAACTTCTTAAACATACTAACAAATAAAGAGGCTTCACTTCTAACCTGATTGAACACAGTTTGATCTTTACTGTACAGTAATTATTGAGCTTTTTGTCGACTACTGTCTTCCGCTGTCACTCACCTGCCTGACATTCCTGAAAGCTCTTACCTACAATTTACAGCAGCTTAGTCAGAGTTCACGATGTTAAGCTGGCACTTTGAACATGACATCTTCAACCATTTGTTGCTCTCCTGACTTTTGTGAAACAAACAGAAAGCTGCATTTAAGCTGCGTGTCACTCTTGTTTTGTTCTCACTGAAAACCATTATCACCGTGACAGGCAATCAAGACTGTTAAGAAACATGTACGTAGGCGTGATCGTTATTAGCTTACCACACCAGTTCTGAGTGTTTCATCTCAATATAAAAAATACTTACTGAAATTTGTTTCTCATATGCTCTTTCCAAATATCACAAAGTACTATTTGTTAATTCAGATTTGCATTTTAAATCTCTACCCCACTTTTTCAAAATCTGATCACAAGAGTTGCCCATAACCATAATCCTGTTCTAAAAATCCTAGGAGTGTTTCAAAGCAGGAAGAGCTTTTAAAATATTTTGATTGCCAAGGTTGTGAAAAAAAAGACTTAAGTGAATGTGTTACATGTTTATTTCAAGTATTAAAACATCTCATGTGATCCAGTTTAGTCTTATATTCATGTTGCATGAACGACAGTGACAGATTTATTTTCACTCTGGGCTGTACATGTAAACATAAAGGCTGAGAACATGATATAGGTCACAAAGCTAACGCTGGCACGAGACAACGTGCACACCCATGGAAACATGACCAGACCCCCTGAATAATTAAGGGGTCATGTAAAGGGATAGCTCTGAGACCTCACGTGCTGAAAGGCCACCCATTCAAACACTCAAGGATATACATTGTGATGCTGACGAAGGCAAGGGCGTAGAAACTGGAGTAACAGAGTCGGTTTTTCCACTCATCTACAAATCAATTCACCTCCGACGGAATAAATAGCTCATGTTCTGATATATGAACACTGTTTGAAAAATACATGACCATGCTGTTTAAATCTACGGGTCTGTGGTGTTGAGCAAATTGTTTTGTAGTTACATGTTCTATATACTCATATATTGAACGTCAATGTCCTACTGCTAACACCAGTGAATACTCATCAAAAAAGTGTCCTGACTTAATATAGATCACAGCGGTCACTGGCCAAATGTTGGTGGATTTGTGAAGTAGCTGGTGGCATTCAATGACAAGTCATTCTACAAATGACCCATGGAGGGTAGCACTATGGTTTTGCTGTGTCTAGTCAACTGTAAAAATGATCAATTTCCTTTAAAATGATTCAAAGGTACAAGCCTCTACACATACTGTAAAACTATAATATGCAAAGTTAACTCACAAGATGCATTGTGATGAGAATCAATTTAATCAGAGCTAAAATATTTTGTTACGTGCGCTGGTAATGGTGAGCTTAAGCTTGACGATAATGCTGCTAAGAAAAAAGAAACCAATCTGCAGCTTAAATCAGCTTGCTCTGAAACTCTGGGTTGGATCAATTTGATACTTGTGATGTGCATGAATTTGCTGCAGCCCTGGTACGCCATCTTCACCACAGAAGAAATTGACTTAGCATCATGGGTATTGTAGTATTTAGAGTCATATCTCATGCTGAACTGATGGATTTCCTAGAAGCAGAGATGAAATAATTGAAACTGATAAGCTCATCAGTGTTTTCATATTTCATATAATTAAAGGAACATTTTGCAATCTCAGTTGACCTGACTGTCTATTCTTGATATCTGAATTCTGTGTCTAAGGAAACTTTGCATGATCTTAATAATGAGGCTGATTAATTATGTACCAGTTTCTCCTTGTGAACTCCAGTCATAGTGACCCTGAAGTATATGGGCCATGCCTTACAATGATGTCACTCAGGGCTCGTTCATCATGTGTGTAACACTCAACACAAAGCATGTGTATGAGTGCACAGGTAAACTAGTACACACATTGACACTTGAGACTTCTTGTCATTGCCACAGATAGATGCACAACTTCTCAAATCTCATGGCAGCTTGTCATGCAACCATTCACAATTCTCAACTCTGAAATTCGATGAGCTGCTGGTCCAACACTGACCAGCAGACACGAGGAGGGAGGGAGCGTCACAAATGAAAACAATGTCACTGAGCTGCAGCTACAACCTGTAGTGACAGATAAGAGACGCTGCTACAGTATCTGTTTTCACCTGCACACGAGCGGAGAGTCATTCAGTTTCTGCCACTCACACAAACACAAAGCGATGTGAATGGACGGCTGCACCAGAAAAGCAGGACACACAGAGGAGGAGCGAGTAATAGCTGACTCCTCTGATTTCACTTTTTGAAGTCTCTGTAAGACTCCAGAATTATAATGTGAATTATCAAAATATTTAAAATCTGTAAAGCATTACTATTTGCTGATTCATCTTGATAACAACAATACATATGGAGAGCAAAATTCTGGGTTCCCNCAAAATATTTAAAATCTGTGTCCTCCAATCTTTAAAGCATTATTATTTGCTGATTCATCCTGATAACAACAATACATATGGAGAGCAAAATTCTGGGTTCCCTATTTATTTTAATTGTTAATCCACCACATTTGTCAAAAAGGAAATGTCTTGAAAACTATTTGATGCATTGTCTGGAAGATTTTTACAGATATTTGTGTTACTCTGAGGATGAGCCCTGGAGGCATTGGTGATCCTCTGACTTTCTCTCTAGCACCACCAGCAGGTTGACAATATTGCCTTTTAGACTCCAGAAAATCATAGTACCCCTGAGGACCTTCATCAGTTTAGTTTGTTTTAAAATGACCCAAGTGTGACAATGCTTCAGCTACCTTTTGTGTTGTGAGCTGCAGTATTTAGCAAATGTTAGCATGCTAACACACTAAACTAAGATAGGGAACATGGTAAACAATACTCAACCATCAGTGTATTAAGACTATCACTGAGAGGCTGTCTACATCCTGATTTCCTCTGGCTGCATTAAAAACCGCAGGCTCTTGTTTTTCTTCTTACTTCAGCAGTGTAAAAATTGGTTTGTAGCACGCAGCAGCATATGGAGCAACTTTTTGATTAGGAGGAACATGATAGAGTTTAAAAAAAAATCAAGACAATTTATTATGCCTGAAAAATAATTTGGGAAAATCTGTGTTTTTATTAGTAAACATCATCTTCTTTGACCAAAATAAAATTTGAGCTAAATTGAATTGAATGTGAATCATAACGTTAATTTCAAATCCTAAATTTTGTCCATCCGCAAAAGCTCCTTCTGCAGGAGCTGAGGGATGTTACGAAAGAGACAAAACACACACTCACCCTCCACTGACCCAGAGCAAGGAGCTGAATTTGAATATCACACACAGAAGAATGTACAGACTGCTGAAATGCATGTGCACTCTCTCTCTCTCTCTCTCTNACACACACACACACACACACACTCACACACACACACTTTGGAACTTCGCTTTCGCAATAAGTTAAATACCACTTGCTGTGCTGAGATTCTACTTAGGGATAAAAACACAGCCACCTCCTGGGCTGTGAGTGAGTGACTGTCTGTGTGTGTGTGTATGCGCGACGACTGGCACACAATCTCCACCAGCCTCCAAGCAACTGCTATTGACCTGTGGTGGAAACTATTTGTGAATGAGACGCTCAGTCCTAAGACACACACACACACACACACACACACACACACACACACACACACACACACACACACACACACACACACACACACACACACACACACACACANTACACTTTGACATGGCTCCATATACACTTCAAACACACAATCTGTCCAAATGACGTTGGTTTGTGTTGACCTTAGGCTTTAAGTGTACACATGCGCACGCACGCACGCACGCACACACACACACACACACACACACACACACACAGAAACTCTTGTCCTGAGACAGCCCTCTCAGCGGGGAATGGGACAATTTCGTTCTGTCTATAAAGGCTGCTTTGTGTCCTGACTATCTGCTAAACACACACACACAAACACACCTAATGACTGCTTTGTGTCCACATTTTAAGGCGAGGACACACTCACACATCTCCACATACAGAGACCAGCTGCTTTGTACCCTCATTATGTAGCTGTTGGGCTCAGGCTACTTGGGATTGCAAACACGGGCCAGGCAGATGTCCACTGGCCTAATAGTGCTGGCGGCAGACACACACACACACACACACACACACACACACACACACACACACACACACACACACACACACACACACACNCCTCCTCTACACTTTGTGAACTGAACACTTGGCCTTACACACCTAATAACCTGGTGTCAGGTATGTTTTTCCAGAGAAATACTTGTATCAGGTGTGAAGTACAAAAGACTAAGGGTCTGCGGTCATATCAGCAGCTCAGTGAGACCACTGGAGTCTATGAGCATTTACCATAAACAGTTAGGCTGAATCCCATTTCACCCCCCTTAGCCCTAACCCTCCGTTTTGCACGCTCACGTGTAGGGGTAGGGTTAAGTGGTAGGGCTACATACCTTTCCTTCAAATGGAAAGGTATGACAAATTTGCCAGAAAGCTTGATCAAGATGGCAGCTTGGCAGACTAAAGAAATTCACAAATGTAGTGTTTTCTCCATAAATAGAGATTTAAAAATAGTTTTAAGTTGTTTCAATGTGCAATGGTAATTTTTTTCATAAAATAGCTTGTCGCTTCTGCTTACGTAACAGCCAGCAGAGACTACTGATGATGTATGTGAAGGTTAAAGGGGTGTCTCAATTCGTAGAGGTTGTAGCTTTGTTTCAAGGGGCAAGGGATATGGGAAGTGGTAGGGGTAAAAAAGCGAAATGGGATTTGGCCTTAATGTACCAACAGTGCAGACTTAAGCTGCAGCTAACAAGCAACCCATGTGTCTATCATGTTTGTGTGGAGTGTGACTGTGCTATTTCAGCCTTTATTTAATCTCAAAACAAATAATCATGGCCTTTAAAAGACATTCCAGATGATTTTCCAGATTTTTTTTGTCAAGTAATTTGATGCAGATCCAAAGCAACTAAATGTACTTAACAAATATTGTGTGTGTGTGAGTAGCCAAAGTTTGTTATATTATTGTTATTCTTCTGTCTCTGGAGATCTCTGTTGCTGTCCAAAGACTATTCAAACCATGTCAGTGAGCCACACCAACCAGCATGTTTTCAGTTCCTTGTGTAGCAGGGACAAGGTTTTTGACTTTGAGCTACATTGTGCACATTAAGTTTCTCAAAGAACTGCAGCACAAAGACAAGAGTTTGACAAGTTGGTTTTGTTCCACAAATGATTTGTTGACAATAAGAAAAATATATCTTATTTTTTTAAACTTTCCTTCATGCGACTCTACCTTTCTTAGTATCTCCATATATTCATGAAGTGGAATGATAAAGTTTTGAAATATTCCCTGGATGTCTTGTTGCCTTTACAGTCAATACAACTCTATTTTTGCGTCTGCTTGCATCTTGGTATTGACATTATCGTTACATTCATTTTCTTTCTGAATTCAGTGTGAGGATCTGACATTAGACAGACATGGATTCATTTTAGGCAGTGTTAATTGAGGTAATGACACATCCACTCAGGTGAAAAAATTTTAACTTGAGACACTGTTCAGCTCCAATTCATGAATGTAAAGGAACGGAAGGGGAAATAAATTAGTTATCTTGCTAAATTTTAAGATCAGTTATGCAATCAGTGTATACTGTGGAGCTAACTACAGCTAATGTCGGTACACCTGATATAGGTGTACAATTTTGCTCAAATTAATTGAGATAAAATTTTGCTTCAGTCTGATCGAGATGAACACTGACAAAAACACTTTGACGCTCCTTTTATTTCTTAAACACGTTTCCGCAGATGAGAAAACATGTCATAGCTTTGATGTTACTGCTCTTTTGTTGAACTTGACAGTGCCGGCTACATGTGAATGAGTCATACAGAATACAGAAGAGCGTAGGCAGCACTTGAGGTAGCCAAATCAAGAATGAGATGCGACATTGCGCATTAGGTGCACAAGAGCGTCAATAACAATCCTACACTTCTAGCCACCGCTGACATTCATAATCATGTTTGTTTATGAGTCATGGGAGGCCAAAGAAGAACACAAAAAAGATCTGAAGAATGGAAATAAAGAACAAAAGATTCAGCTTCTGTGTTGAGTCACTGCTCTGCTGGTTCATCTTCAACATGATGATGACTGAATAAGAATCTATTAAATTTGAGTCACTCTGATGCTTTTATGTGGCTTCTGGCTGTTTTTTTTTTTTTTTTTGGCTGGATGGGAAATAGTTCGATCTTGAACAAAGGATCCTTTTGTATCCCCTGCAATGGCTGTGTAAAACGATTGACGTACTTCAGAATTGGTCTACGCCTACTTGGCACACATGGTTTTTGGTGACACACTTTTAGCTGCTCACATCTCTGTGGGTCTTATTGCAATGCAGCCATTCACCATCTTATCCTCGCTATCATCTTTGCAACATATTTGCATGAAGACAGTCGCAGAATTCATTGAAGGAGGGAAGCTGAGGAAGTCGACCCACATGAGAATGTGGTTTTAACTCAACTAGGCAAGACCCTGAAGAGAATTCTTGCATTAGAGAATTTTATGGCAGGGTGGGATGTGAAATACCAGATATTGGCCAGATTCAGCCCACTGAGACCATCAGATAAGTGGGGAAAATCCTGGAAAACAGAACTGGCATGTTTCCTCAAAATCTGTTCCATGATGAACAACTGACTACTGTTTCTTTTGTTTTTCTGCACATGATGCAGCCAATTTAGAGGGTTTTGTGTTTGTTAAGGTCAGAAAAAGTAAACTTCTCTCTGCTGGTGCAGCACACTAGATGAAATGCACTTAAAGTGACAGAAAATGACTCAGAGTGAGTTTGATATTTGTTAAGGTACACATCACACATTCCTCCTCTCAGTCACTTGATTAGCTCAACCCAGAGGCCAACAGTCATTTCCTGCATTCACATTTTGCCCACTTACATAATGGGTTCAACCCACAGCACCATGAATCCTACCAGAAGGTGCACTCGATGCATCACCTCCTAATTTCACTGACATCCCTGCTGCCTCAGGGGAGACAAAACAAGGTGAACTGAGACGGCAGGTAACAGGGACACGACAACTCGATCTATCCAGGGCTGCTGTCCCGTGGAAGGGCACCATGGGCGGCTGCTGGAGCCAGACAGGACCTGATGTGCTTTTCCTAAGACGCCTCGGGGGAGCTGCAGCATGTACAGACTTAGTGATGAGGAGAGGACTACTTATTTGAGGATGAGTTAATTCCACATCCTTACATGTTTTCTTTCTCCACCAGATATGAAGTTAGGATGATTTTTGGGTTTTGGTTTGTTATTTGTGGTATTTACCACAATTAATGTAAATCAATTAACATTTGCTGTTCAAATGTTATGACAATGTCCTTTGTACAGTGTTTCATATGAAAAAGTTCACTGAATATTACTACTGAATATTAAATATTAAGCATCGCATTATTTTTCTGATCTCATAATACTTACTCTTGATATATAATAAAAATGAGCTATTAGACGCATGAAGTGATGTGCCGACAAGCAGGGTGCAAGTTGTAGGGGGTGTGGTAGGGATTATCCCAATACCTCTTTTTTTCATTCCTACCTCTGTCAAATATTTTCATCGTGGGGGGAACAAGACGCTAAACAGTTAAAAAACATTTGAACATACAAGCAGTTCACTGTTCACTGCTGTAGACTATATCAGTTCTTTCACTGATATAGTTAACAGCAAGCACATCAAAGTTGACACAAACTGTTTGGTAGTGCAGTCTCTGTAGCCACGGTGGCCCAGATGTGCACTCATTCCCTGCCGATATATGGAGCGTTCGGTGAAATGCTGCAGATATAAGTCCATCATCAGAGCACACTGTTTTCTTAGTCTGTCAAACTGTTTCCACATGTTGTTAATATTGTATATTGAAACCAGTCTAGGCTACTTTTTAAAATAAGTCTGTCCTAGCCTGGTTAGTGAAATTTGACTAATTTCAAATGTGATGAGTATCAAAATGCTGATGGTTAAATTAAGTTTAAAGACGAGATGTTTTCATGAATTAAAAAAAAACAAAACAAACAAAACTCCCCTTTTCTAGTTTTTTGACAAATCTCACCCTACCTACAGGTATTACAGGGTCATCTGATATTATGAGACTCTAGTGCTTAGTTTAGTGTAATCATTAAAAAGTGACAGAATAAGGTTTAGATGCTTTGAATGCCCTCATCCCATCCACCTGAGTAAGCTCACATCCTTAAGTCATCACGTGCCCTCTGAGATGAATGAAAGAGGATTTTATGAGCATACTGTACATTTCCCTACAGTGATGAGATCTGAGGCTTAATTTCAGAAAAACAAAGTATCTAAAAACACACTGATGCACCAAAATCTCCACAGTAGTTATGGGAATTTTTTATGCCCAGTTGTGTTGCTCTCAAAATGAATTATTGTTGACAGACTTGATCAGTGTGATTGAAAAGGATACAAAATTATGGCCTGGGTCAGAGAATATTACTAGATATTGAAAACTCCATAGCTTTTTTTTTTTTTTTTAAATACACACATTCAATCAAGACACAATATTTCACACTTCACCTAACCCAATAATGACCCAAAACTATAAAATGCAAATTGATACTTAAATAGTAGAATAAATGAGAACAAAACACACAAATACTAAGATGAAAAACATGCATGATTCAGTCTTAATATTCAAATGACATTATTGGTAAAATAGCTTAGATTTGACTATTCAAAAAGGTTGATTTATGTAAAAAAAAAAAAAAAAAAAAAAGACGTGCCTCACAGAGAGAGCCTGCCTCACTTTTTACATAAAGCGAAGACTCTGTTTGCATGCTGGCATCATCCATGCAAACAAAAACCTGCCTGTTTGTTTTGCAATGGAAAATATCCACCCAGCAGTCAGGGTGTCTGCGAGGAAATATGATAATGGGGAGTTAATGACAGTGATTAGCAGAGTTTTCACTTTGCAGAAATGTACTGTTTGTGCTTTGTAGGTGGACATGTAAAAACATCTGGGGGGAGGGGGATAAAAACAAAATACCATATGAGACTAAACTTGCTGTGGACAATAATATTCTGTTGTGTAACATGCAGTCAAAGGTCTGTCAAATGTGTGAAGGCATTTATTATTCATTATTAATCACAGGTGTGTTTGTGAAAGCTTGTGTGAGCATGCATAAATGTGTGTGCTAAACTCACTCTGTTCATCTAAACAGAAAATCAAAGAAAGTCAAATTGACACATGTATCATTTATCACAATCTACTTTTACTTTTAGAATATTCTAAGGATATTTTTGATGACCATTTGAGATTAGCTAAAATGCTGCAGTGAGCATGTTCGTGTTTGCTTAGGGTTGAACAAACAAATCACTAATTTTCCCTTTGGTATGATATTAATTTTTAAACTTTGCCTTCCGTCACTTGCATAAATGTTTTTGAGGAAACTTGGAACCATAGTATAAGTAAGCAAATACAGAAATGTGATTTGATATTGATGGACAGTGAATCTGGTCGTTTGCTCCTCAGCTTTGTTAACAAATTGACTTCTGATGAGTTGTTTTGCTTACAGTGTAATTGTGTGGCGAGACACATTTCAGTGGCAGCCTGCAGAAGGCACTAATATATGGCCACATGAGGATTACACTGAGGTTTACTTAGACTTTAGCAGACCCATGAAGACAGTGTGTGTCTTTTTCAGACTGATATAAAGGGTTTACGCTGTAAGCAAATAAAAAAAATACTGTAATAAGACAAATGTATAAGAACTGCACATACTGTATGTCTTTCCTCAGCTGGCATAACTTATCATCAACATATACAGTGTACTATATAACATTTTGAGGGAGTTTAGATGTTTAAAATTCTTACCCATGAAGAAAAACCATCAGGGAGGCATAAAAATGACCCCAAAAATCCACATAGATTCATGAAGAACTATCTGTAGCAACATGAACAAGGGATCCAGTAACAGATGGTTTGGCCCCTACAGAGTCCTGATCTCAATATGATGGAGTCAGCTCAAGTTTATATAAGGATACTTAATCAAATGAATCCACAGAAGAACTATAGCTTCAACTACCTCGAAAAACTGTGTGCAGGTGTACTGTGCAGGGAGGGCTGCTGCTGTTTAAAATGCAAAGCTGCTCGCCCAAATATTGATGTAATTTAGGTTTCTTTTGTTTACTGAACTTTGGATAAAGTGTATTGATAAATAATGCATTATTTTCCTCACTTTACCTTTAGGGTGCTAAAGCTTTGCATAGTAATGTAAATGGATGAATTTGAATTTACATTGATGAATTTGCAATGTAATAGAAACACAATAATAAGGGAGATATCACAGCATCCTGACATACAGGGACATACAGTCCCAAAACAATGCAACTAATCATTAAAAAGATTCCAGTAATAAAGTCATAACTTTTATGTAGAAGATATATAATTATGCAGAATTTGATATAGAAAATATACAGTTTTAAGGTGCTTGCACAGGAAATTAAGGCTGTGGGTGACACTAAGATGTTGAAAATCAACTACATTTTGTTATATTATTAAAAAAAAGCAACTTTTATGTAAAGTGAACAAGTGCTAAAAAATAGAAAGGCAGCAGATGATTTGATGTGATGATGATGTTTTGCCAGATGACACAAGAGGAAAATACTATTTTTATTTTTAGAAATCAATTATGGGAATTTGTTGAGCAAACTGTTGATGTTGTGAAACCAAATCATTCCCACATCTTCAAATTGCTCAACGCTCCATAAACTTGAATCATAATTAGAAACTTCTGAGGCTTTTAAACTTTACTATTTCTGTGTCAGTTTGTAAACACTAGACCACATTCTCACTGTGCAGTGAGAGTGCGGTTGAGTGTATACACT
>JANJYP010172233.1:0-15251 GCA_024605115.1 Rastrelliger brachysoma
ATAAGAAATTTTGTGTATTGGGTCATGAGGGTCATGCTTTTCATAAAGAGACACAATTTTTGTTGCCATGCTTAATGTCTTTATAAAGCCAGCACATTTGAAAGTTTCTCAGAGACGAAACACAGGAAACACGCCTGAGGATACAGATTTTTGCCGGTTGAGATTGTGTACATTTTTAAAGGTGTCCGAAAACTTTTTTCCACCACTGAAGGAGAACTGACGTATTTTAGCCTCATCAAAGGTGTGCAGTCAGCAGCACTGGCTGCACCGTTAAATGTAAAGTCTGTGTGACTAGTGTTTGAGAACATTATTTTATCAGTAATTATCACCATGAAATTGTATGTTGAGTAAATAGTGATATAAAACTATGATAATGATGCTGTCAAATGTTCATATCAATCTACACCTTGAGTGTTAACCCACATTTGCTTCTGGACTGAGCAGGTTATTGTAGCAGACTTTCTGTCTATGCTGAAGCATTTAAATATGATGCTGTTATTTTTTTTCAATTCTAGATATGAAATTGTCTTGTCACAGGAAACTGTTCAATCTGCAAGCCACTGTTTGGCAGTTAGACCAGAATGTATTACACTAAACAGTTGTTGAATCGAACTGTACTGGCTCAGCTTGCACTGTTTGATAAACGACTGTCAACATTCCTGAAGCCTGGGGTTGTTTTCCTTTTGTTCTGCACTTCAAGAATGAGTCAGTCCCCCTGAATTGTTCAAGCAGGTGGACAGGAAGCCTCTTCAGGAAAATGCAAGATAGGCGGGGTTCGATATCCTTTGTTCCAACTTTTCACATGGGGTCAATATGATTTTTTTCTGCAAGGCTTTTTCATAATTTGTTTCCCGTGTTGTTTACACTGTAGAAAGCTTAGTGTAGGTCTGATATTAGAAATGCTGTGGTTGTTAAGGTGATGTGTTGGCTCTTCTGTTTTTTACAGACACTCCTGAAGTGATGTGTAATCTGACTTTCCCAATTTATAAAGCACAGTTCTCTAGCTCCTATAACTTCCAAGTATCACAAGTAATAAAGCTCAGCATGCACGTGTAATTTGATTCCCAAATGACTGGCCAACACAGTAAACAAATGTTCTCTATATTGTTTACATATGAAAATATGAGACTAGTGTACATCTTTGGAGTGGCAGCTCCCTGAAATGAGCTGATGCATGTTTTTATTGTTAAAAACATATTCAATGGCTGTTTTTTGGCCTTTTTTGTCTTCTGTCACTGTCCGCTTTTTCTTTTAATAATTCAGAGATTTATTTATTGCAGAGTAACATGTTAATACGCCATAAACACTTTGATAAGCCTGTTTTATTGAAGTGGTGTTTTTATTTGGAGAAAACTGTACAGCAAATTTATTTTGATGATGACATAAAATATTCTTACAGAGACAAGAGGATGGAGATGAGGAGCCAGAGAGGAAAAAAGCTTCACTAGAGGAGTCTGCAGAAGAGAAGCATAGGTTTGTTTATCATCACACCACAAACACACATGCACAAAGATGTCTGTTTGTTTTTGTTTTTGTTTTTTAGACATTTCATAAACACATCATGATCTCTTCAATCGTTACCATTGCTGGCCCATTTAGCTAAGGCTTTTTCAGCTCCACAAACGGAACTGAAACTGATATGCATGTACATCATTAGAACATTTATCTGCCCTCTATCTGAACACCATCTGCTTGTAACACCGTGCCTGTCATGCAGTGTTTACACTAGGCTCGATCATAGCCTCTTACTATTAGCAGCTCAAATATCCTGCAGCTTATTCAACTCAGTGTTTTAGTCGGTAGGAAGAAGCAACCATCTTTCCTGTCCTACAAGACCTTTTTCCATTGTTTATATTTAATGACTGTGCACTGAGGGAGTGCCTCTCTATTTCCTCCCAACAAGTCAGATCACTCTCATGAGAAGGAAAATAGCTGCAGTGTTTAAGGGCCTAATTTAGTCATTTGTCTGAGAAGAAAATAGTCTTGACTGTGGTGTTAGTTTGTTTTTTGTCATGTGTTCTGCATACATGTGTAGCAGTTTGTAATGTATCTTGTGGTTAGTATAACATTTGCATGACAGATCAAATTGCCAAACTGTGACAGAAAAAAACTTAATTATCAATGTATGAGACCTATTTAAATTAATTAAATGAGATATATAGAATAACTGTTCCTATTTGTATTCTATTCCACATGCAGGTTTTCCTGTCTCATCTTATGCGTTAACGCTGCTGTTTTATGTTTTCTTCAAAAATATATTGGTTCCAGCATTTTAAGTTAAATGAAGTGTAAAATTTTCCAAAACATTGACTTACATATTTGTGCTTATCATGGTTGATCCTTATGTGTAAATGAAGGTGTGGAGTTATTTTGACTGTGGTGAAGCAGGTTGCTTGATATCAGTGTAAACACTGAGCACTGCTGCACTTCCTGCCTAGACACAATTCACCTCTCAACATTTTTCTGAGGGCCACTCTTGGGTTAATGCTCTGAATTTATCACCAACTCTCTTTGATGCCCCAGTGTGCTTCAACTGAAAATGTGTAAACACAGTCCAATTGTTTTATCGCATCAAATTAAGTGACGGTTAACAAAACAGGAGCGGTGTCAACTTTGGACCCCAGAAAATTTGTACTTACAGTCTGTTTCATTTTTTTATGTCCTACTTTTGATGAGACCTAACAGTGTAACTCAGTGTCTATAACAAAATGTCCTGGCATTGTGTGACATTAGGTCTAGATCAAATCCTTGTTTAGTACCCCCATCAGGTCAAAATTTCCTCTTAAAACAGCCCATTGGGCTATGATAAAACATCTAAAAATCTAATGGCTCTGCATCTATTCTATCATATGAGGAGCAATATAATATATGTTTTGGTGACTTCTGAAAGTTCTCTTGCAGAGCAAATTCATGCATCTGTGAGGAAGAACCTGTTCTGAGTGGAAAGCTCTTGAGTATGTTGTTTGTTTCATCCAAAATGTAAATATTGTAGTTGTGGACATAGCAAACAGGACTGTACCTCCTTAAGTTTTTAAGTCATTTTATGACTTTATTAGAGAAATGCAGTAGATAGATGACAGATAAGGGAGGAGGGGGGGCACACACAACACATCCCCAGTTAGATATGAACCAGTGCCATTGGGCTGCAACTAGTGATTATTTTCATTACAGACTAATTTGTTGATTATTTTCTATCAGTTAGTCATTTAGTCTATACAACATCAGAACAATGGTGTTCACTTTCATCACTGTTTCAACAAAGTGCAGCTTAAAACGTTTTGTCCATAAAAACAGTCACATGCCAAATTTACAAACATCCCTCTACTGGACACATGATTGGATAAGATGTGAATATGTACAGATAATGTTTTGGCAGAGAAAATGTCTGTGTAAAATCACAATTGTATTTCGGGCCATTAAATGATTAGTCTTACCCAGTGCAATAATAACCTTGGCAGTATCTCAGACTCTTTTACACCGAATGAGTCAGAGTTCAGCCTCGGACAAGCGTCTCATGTGTACTGCAAACTACAAGCTAAGAATCCCAATGACTTGCTGTTTGATGTCAGGGCTTCAGCAAATGTGGACTTTTTTTCTTTATTCCATTTGTTTTATTGTAGTGACAGTGTTTCAATTTGTCATATTTATATAACTCATAAGATGTTTTACTCAAGATAAATCCAATAAAGTGTGTTTTTAAAAACACATTTTATTTGATTTATTGTGACTGCTCAAGACAATTTTCAATACTGTCGTACATGGTGACCGCGTGTATCCGGAGGACAAAACAAAATTAGATTTGAGACATTTTCAAGGGCAGCATAAGTGAAATAAGAATTGAATTTAATAGTGAGACGGATAACAAATGTATTCCTCTGCTGACACAGCCTTTTCAGGAGAGATTCAGGAGGCATAGAGAGAGATGAGTGAACTAAGACTGGACCTCACTCAGCCAAGTCAGAACATGACTAGCATTCCTGCCCATACCCATACAAGGCAGTGGTCTGTCTGTTGGCAGCAGGCGTGTGATGAATGTATCGAGAGCATACCCCTCTAGCTTCATCACAAATCCGCATTAGGCCCAGAACAGCTGATAACTCTCTCAGTCTTGTGCTTGGTCAGACAGTAGTTTACCTCTACCTCCGGACCTTCTGTATAATCAGCAGAGACGTCAGCTGAACTTGCCAAGAATTCCTCCGTGCAGAGACGTGATGAAAGACTGAATAATTTGACATCAAGGAACACATTCCTCAGCTGTTTGCGGCTCTCCTAAAGTCTTTGCCCAGGAGCAGGTGGAACATGTTAATCAGACATGTTCATAGGAATAAAGAGGGACATTATTCCCAATCCCCTCCTAGACATTAGATGTGCAGCTGTGTGGGGATTGCAGATGGTCTTTTTAGTCCATGTAGCCTACAGTGGAATATATTTGCCCACACTGCCACCTGCTGGATGTCAGTAGGAATGTGGCATAAAGAGTGATGGCTGATTTCTTATCACTCTTATCGTTAAAAGTATTCACAAATCTCTGTCTCTTTCCTAAGAGAGCTGAAGCTGAGGAACTATTCTCCAGAGGATGATGAGCTGAAGTTGAGGCAAGTTCCCAAAGCCAAACCTGCATCAGGTGAGAAGTCTTCCATCGTGTGCAAAACTTATTTATATGATTTTTTTTATATCGCCTCCAGAAAGATTAGTATGCATTATCTTATATCATTTTTGACTGGACATATATTCTTTGCAGTGGAGGATAAAGTAAAAGACCAGTTAGAGGCAGCTAATCCAGAACCCATCATTGAAGAAGTGGTGAGTACTCCTCTCTGTCTTAATGTGATCTCCTCTGTTGTAAGTGGTTGCCTTTATACAGCTGTTTTCTTTTTTCAGGATTTGGCTAATCTTGCCCCAAGAAAACCAGACTGGTAAGATCATTTTGAAAATGAGTTTCCAGCCTGTACTGTGCATAAAATCTGAGTATTACTAAAACAATCTGTTGCTGATATTGTGATCTTGCATCTAGGGATCTAAAGCGTTATGTCGCAAAGAAACTGGAGAAGTTGGAGAGGAGAACACAGAGAGCCATTGCTGAACTCATCCGTTAGTATTTTCCCTTTTTTTTTTTTTTAATGTCTTATCACTGAATTTTCCTGATGCTGCAGAGAGAAGCTTGTCTGAGCTAGACAAGAATATTACACTAATTGCTTAGTGGTTTTCAGAATCCTCAGAGGTTTGAAGCCATCAGATAACATAAACTGCGTGATTTCTCAACTCATATGTGATCCAGATTCTTAAAATAGACACAAGCTTTAAGGAGAGTGGAAAAGCAGTTTTAACTGTGACAGGAGGTTCTCCCTTGTTTTCAATGTATTTTGTTATACAGTGTATCTTCATAATAATCCAGTTAATTTGCCGGACTTCCTTACACTCATTACAGAGTTCATAGTTAGGGTTTGCGTAAACAGATACAAAAAGTCATTTCTTTAAGTCGGACAATATTCCAGCTACTTTTAGGGGTAAATAAAACATGGTAGCTCTCACTTACTATAACTATAAAGGACTTTTTGTATTTCCTTATATCAGACGTAACTAGTGCAGCCTTTCAGCATACTATGTGATCTATGGGCAGGAGATAACAGATGCACCAAGCCTGTTTTGTTACTTCTTTTACTCATAGCAGCAGGGACAATTAATCACAGGTTGTCAATGGTGCATGTTTTATGAGCTTAACCTGAATAAGCCAGAGTATGTCCAATATTCTCACACATATAAATGTAAATAGTGATTGAGGTTGACAGTGACAGGATAAATCATATTGACAGCAACTGTTTGTTTGTATGTGTCCAGGCGATCGTCTCCGAGGCAGCGAGGAAGAGCTGGCTGGAGCAGTGGGAGCAGTTGGAGTAGAGGAGGGAGACTCAGACTGAGATTTGACAGATGGGGAACAAAAGGAGACTGCAGTGTAATAGTGAAACACTGCAAGAATGAATGACTGGGAATGCACTGTCACATCTGTTGTGCTTAGAGAGATGATAGCTTTGATCATGACAGAAAGTAGTTTTCCTTCAGGTCTTTCCCTTTTGTGAGTCCTATGTTTTGTCATTGTATCGTTACATATGAATATGTAATGATGCAATCTGTATATGTGGTTCGTGGTGCATTGCAGAAAGCTAATGTAACCACCGATATTTTTGTTGCTATAATGTTTTATATTTCAAGTAAAATAATGCTTTTTTTTTTCAAATGTCTGTTGTCTATCTTCTTGTTAATGGGTAATTTTGTCACTTACTATCCTGGCTTCTAGACAGAGCACCCAGACAGAGAAAACACTTTTTTTTTTAAATACATCATATTTATTCAGAAAATTATCTGAAAACTCACTCTAATCATTAAGTGATCTAAGCACTCATTGTAGTTACTGCAACATTAACATTCTTGCTACTATTGAATCAAAATAGTTATTTTGATCCAATGGGTGATAAATAGAGGAACAATGATGAACAGATAGCAATAAGCTGTTTTTGGTATGACATTCACTAGTGATATCTACTGCAAGCACATAAACACCCAGTTTGAAATGAAACAATCCTATTCTTTCTTAATAAAGTGCATCTTCTGTCTACATAGGCCCAAACTGCCTCCTCGTTAAGGAGGATATTGCACAGTTCATACCACTAACACAAGGCCACCTGCTTCCTTTAACAGCATCCCTGTTCTCATAAGGCCAAGGCTCTAAAGAGAAACAGAAAGCCTCACCAGTCCTTAACTTCATCTACACAAATATGTGAATTTTAAAGGTGTCATTGAAATGATTATTGGCCCATAATTAAGATACAAAACATCCTCCTACCCACTACAACCCCCAAATATATATAATAATATTGGAGATGAAGCGCACAAACTACAGACATTTATAGCAAGATGACAAATACTGTAAAAGCCCAAATTGAAGTGCTGCTATTGTGGAAATGGCACTAAACCAAGATAAACTGAGATATTTATGGTTCAAGGAAGCATCAAATCTTAAACCGTGAGCGAGGCAGAGGTTGTTTTGGCACTCAGTGTGGAAGAATAAATACTCCTGCATGCAAATTAGCCGATGATAAAGAGTTCTCACTTGTCAGAAGTGCAAAATGGCAAGGAGGCCAATATTCTCAAAACCAAACATGGACCCCCACAGATTTAGCCCTTGAGCAGGATTGCTGTTGATGATAAATTGTTAGCACGGATGATAATCTGATTTGGTGCAATCATGGCTTCCTGGTTATCACTGAATACAGTATGTGACTGGCTCAAGGCTGTCAATCACACTGCCCTCCACCAGATTCAATCTTCCTGGCTGCAGGACCGAGCTCCACCTTGCACACCCTCTGGGCAAACTTCAGTGAGCACAGTGTCTCTCCCACATTACTCTCCAGAGCAGACACCTACAGAAAAAAAATGAAATAAAATCAAGGTATTCACAACGCACAACACATGCTTAGAAATGTACACTAATGCAAGTATGACTTCTGATATTGTCAATCTATAAATTTGGGTCAGTAATTTTACCTGCACCACCATGGCTGTCTTGCTGCCTTTGCCTAGGGAGTCTTGTAATAAGTATGTAAGGCGGGAGTTCCTGAAAGGGATGTGAGTCTGCCGTGCCCTTAGTGCCTGAATGACATCCCCCAGTGCCAGCAGGGAGCGGTTGATATTCTGGGCCTCCTTCAGTCTCTCTCCCTCTGCACCAGACTTCCATACCCTCTCCGAGCCTGCCAGATCAACCAGGTTCAACTTACCTGAAAGCAGAAGAGCAAGTTCTCTGTAATGGTGGAATGATGAAAAAACTAAATACAGATCTTCAAACACTTGATTCGGTAAGTGTGTGGACTGACCAGTGGTTTTAGACCCAGTGGCAAGGTCAGTGCCCTCGACAGTGATACAGAGAAGAGCATGGGAGCGGGAGCTGTGCTGGTTCATCTGAGTGCCAAAAGTGATCCTATTCCGACGGGCTGTAGCTAAAAGCTTGACACAATTAAGAGTATTTCACATTGTTATATTGAACCATACAAATTTTTTTAAAACACACCAGAGCAAAATTTGTCACCTTCTTGATGTGTTGAAAGCTCTTAACCTCGACGACTCTGAGGCCTGGCACATGTAGCTGTCCTGTTCCGTCTGGATTGATTTTAATGTCCAGTTTCTCACCGTCCTTACTCAAGAGGTCTCTGAGAAAGCAAAAAAGAAAACAAACTTTAGTGGCTGTAACTTGGCACTGACAGAAAAAAAAGATATCCAAAGAAAGGTGCGGCGTACCTGAGCACCTCATTGTAGATCTCCACAGAGCTGACGGTAACAGTATAAGACCACATGTCCTTCCTCTCCTCAATCTCACTGAAAAGATGCTTCAGGGCTCGCTGGTTGATGCCTGGGTTCTCCATACTGCCCTATAAATTAAAAGTTACTCAGCCTGCACTCTACAATATGGACCAAATGCATGCACAGATATGTGAGGTGCTAGAATAACTACTTTCTTTCATAACTTCATGACTATTTAATCAGTAAGTATACCTCCATGGTATAAGTTTTTCCAGAGCCAGTCTGTCCATAGGCAAATATGCAGACATGGTAGCCATCGATGCAGGAGGTCACAAGAGGCTCGATCTCCTGAAAGACCTAAGAACAGCAAATGTGTGGTTAGAGTTCCCTTTATGATTTTAGCACCTTTATATGCTGATAAGTGTATCAANAATCTCCTGAAAGACCTAAGAACAGCAAATGTGTGGTTAGAGTTCTCTTTATGATTTTAGCACCTTTATATGCTGATAAGTGTATCAATTACCTCTTCCTGTGTTGCCTGAGGATGGAAGACCTTGTCCAGTTCAAAGATCCGACCCTTTCCTTTGTTCAGCACAGTGAGAGAGGATTCATTGTTCGGGTCTGTCGTCACCACTACAGACTGGCCCTCCTCGTGCTGGTCCTCCTTCAATACAGGTTTCACGCGACACAGCACACGAATGTTGCCTGAAAGCATAAGCCCAGGTTAACATATTTCTTTTTCTGCCCTGAATTTCATCTCCTCTTT
Organism: Rastrelliger brachysoma; assembly: GCA_024605115.1. Lineage (NCBI taxonomy): Eukaryota > Metazoa > Chordata > Actinopteri > Scombriformes > Scombridae > Rastrelliger > Rastrelliger brachysoma. The sequence goes on from JANJYP010172233.1 coordinate 9,059, forward strand.
CTCTGTATACCTTTTAGCTCGACAAGCTGTTCATGGTACTTCCTGCGCAGTGCAACCTCTTTCCTGTATTTCTCCAGAAGATCTTTGTTGGCTTCAGACATCTCACTGATAGCTGCTGAGATCTACCAAAGAGCAAAAGCAGTGAAAATTACATGCAACATTTGCTTTATCAATTTGGTCATAACTGACTTTCTTATACATGCAGAGAAACAAGTGTGAAGTGGTGTGCTACCTGTTTTTTTGCTTCATTTATAGCTGCTCCATAAAAGTCAGAGAAGTTTCGAACCTGGCTCCTCAGACTGGCATAATCTGTTTTCATGCAGCGCAGAGTAGGGGGGAGTGCTGTCAGACGCTTCTGTAAACCTGCGAAAAAGAAAAAGTCATGTAGGATGAGGATCAAATAATGTTTTGACTCAATAAATGTATTTAAAGTGTTCCTTTTTCTTATGTGCAGAAACTATAACCGTTTCATTATTCAGTGTTACTCACTGAAGAATTGGTCCTGCAGATTCTGAAAATGTTCGGCTGAGCAGGAGGCAGCAGCCTTCACAGCCTCCTCCTTCCTCTCCTCCAAATGGCCAATCTCCTTCAACAGTTCTTCTCTCAGTTTACTGATCTCTCTCTCATATGCTGCAATCTGTCAAGGTTTTAGCACAGCAATTTGTCAATCTGTCAGCTTGACTGGTCCAATGCATGCAGGATCAGCTCCATAATGAGTTCATCTGTCAATGAAATTGATCCCAGTTGTGAATTTCTAGGAGCAAAGTGGAAACTTCCTGCTTTTTGCCTTTGATTTTTCTCTGCTGTGATCATCTGTTTTCTCAACAGGGTGTGGTTTATTTACCCCTCTGGATTCTGTCAATTCAGTTGATGGCATCAGGAAGACCATCTGGATTTTGCTGACAGTTTTCTTGCATCTCAGTGGCCACCATCCAACAGTTATAAATTGTGCACTGATGGATATTTAGCATTATTATGGATAAATAGTTTAAATGACTAATGACGTTTCACCTTATTGCTGCCTGGAACATGTTAATTAGCTTGTAGGACAGAAAGGTATTTACATTTACAAACACAGGTTAAATATAAATATAAACTTGTTTAGTATGAGCGCCTTTCTTTGATACCTTATGCTGCAGATTACAACTGTATTCATCTGATTTCCTGATGTGTTCCTCCAGCTGTTTGCACCGCTCATTCTGATTGGACAGCTTTTCGGACAGAAGCTCATTCCTCTGTCTGGTTTTACTCAGCTGCTTTAATGTAGCAGGTGATTCCACCTCCACAGTCTTGGTGACATACTGCAAAAGAACATGGAAGGTTAAGGTTGCAGTGTGTCAATTTCACTTCATCATATCCAACAGTGCATTTTCAGTTGACATATCTGAATATCAAAGTCATCAAGAAGTTTTTTCAGCAAGTTTTAGTGACATTTCAAATGTCAATCTTTACTATTCAAACTGATTTTATTTTCCTGTCAGAATTACCTTCACCACTGGGTCCTTGCCTCTCTCTCTGTCCAACTCCAGCTGAAGCTCCCTCACTCTGTCCTCTCTCTTCCTCAGCTCCTCTCCTCTTCTCCATTCGCTCTGTTCACTCTGTCGTTCCAGGTGTGACAGCTGCTCAGCACGCTGCTGGAGAGACATCTCCAGCTGCTGCACTCTGCTACGGAGGTTTTCATTCTCCTAGCAGAGCAAATAAAATTACACTGAAAAAATGTATCTTTTGCAGTCACTGATGGGAAAATTGGTAGCATATCCATGAGCTTTCAGCATCACCGGTGCACCTCACCTTTATGAGCAGGGTACTGGACTGGGAGGGGATGGTCGTCAGCTGCTGCAGGAGGCCCTGAGTAACAGTCAGGCTCTGTTTCAGACTCTCATTTTCCGCTGACAGACACAGCACCCGTTTCTCAGAGTCTGTGGCCCCCTGAGGACATACAGCATGAGAATGAAAGATTCATCAAAACCAAAGCACATTATTTTTGGAACTCCATTGAAATATATCCTCATAGACAGATCATAAAGTNAATCAAAACCAAAACACATTATTTTTGGAACTCCATTGAAATATATCCTCATAGACAGATCATAAAGTGTTGCTTCACTAAGTTTAATTTACAGCATAACATTTCAATCAGTGGGTGCAGAAATATATTGTGGCTTGTTTGCTGAAAAGTGACAAACTGTTGATAAATGATTAAATCAATAGTTCATAGTGCTTACAGTGNTAACATTTCAATCAGTGGGTGCAGAAATATATTGTGGCTTGTTTGCTGAAAAGTGACAAACAGTTGATAAATGATTAAATCAATAGTTCATAGTGCTTACAGTGGCAGTTCTTAATCTTGACAGTTCCTCCTCACGCTCCTCGATGCAACCCTTGAGCTCATCAATCTGTAAAAAAAAATATAATTCTTTAAAATTAAATATAATGTAATCCAACACCTGCTGTCTCCAAGTACATCAAGGCATGGAAATAATACATTTGACACAATCATCTGTTTTTATTATTATCTATTTATTTATTGGATTTCAGGTAGGATATGTTTGGGATTAAATGAAAATGGAGTTGCCGACCTGCTGTTGAAATGCCAGTATACGCGAGTGTCTGTCTCTTTCCTTCTGCTCCAGCTGTGAGTGCAGCAGACGGAGTTCTCCTCTCAGCTTACTCCTCTCACCCTGCAGGCCATGCAGAGACTCCACCAGCCTGTGGACCCCAGCGTGTGTCCCTGCATCATTGCTACACTCACCTGGTAGACATTAATAACATAAATCATCAGCCTCTTCATCAACAGCAGTAAAGAAACCATAGTCATATTCTTCCATCTTTGTAGCTATATTCATATTAGGTCACCCAGGCACAGTGCCAGATATCATTTCAACTTCATTTGACCTGTTTTCTATATGTAGACTTTTCATTTAAGACCAGTTTTCACAGTGCACTTGACCACGTGTGTGTGTAATATTAATGAACATTAAGTATGCACTTCCAGCTCTTTCACGCACCACGTAGTCACTTTGCATTGCAGCGAAGTTAACATCATTGTTGCCGTGTTTCCACTCTCATGTCTCCAGGGCAACATTACAGACCTATATGGCATTGCTCCAGCTTCTCACGTGCTGCACAGCTCCATTGCAGAACCCAGATTCACATTTACAAGATGCAACAACCTGCTAAAATGCATCTATAGTTCAAAGAGGAATACAAGCAGCACACATTTCAATCACTTTCCTCCTCCTCAATGATGTATCACGCTCTGTCACAGTTAATTTTCATTGCAGGGCTTTATGCTAATTTTATCAACACACCATGTCAGGTTTGCTGTGTCACAGTGGTGCAGGAAGTGGTGGTGCCAGTAAGAATGCACACATAAAAGAGAGGCTGCAGCTGTGCATCAGGGGTGCTGATAGAAATGTGAAAAGTCAAGAGACACTGAGAAAGGCTTTCAATATTTAAAAAAAGTAACCTGAAATGGTATAAGAAAGCTGATTTCCTCTCTATCAAAAACAAAATGATAAAAGTAAGCCTGAGTCTCCTTTTCTTATGTTTTTGATAAATGACTGTTGACTGCTGAATGGAGAACAAGCTATGTACTCAAACAGATCAACTATGGAACTCTTCTACACTTAAAAGAACAGGTTCCCAATTTTTCAAGCCTGCCTTAAAACAATAGTCTGGTGCCCAAATGAAGACTGAAACATGTAATAATTCCTCCTGATTTAATGAACAGTATTAGAATTTGGCACCATAAAGACAGTACCTTGGTGAGATATTGACATGATATGACTAATTTGGACAGCTGACACTTTGTATTAACATAAAGTAAACTTTGAAATACATTTTTGCACAAACGCAGGGCACTTACATTGAAAGTGCATTAAGAAGGGATCTTCGAATAGTAAGTATGAACAGGAGGAATGACTACAGCAAAAACATGTGTCAGTGTTCTTTTGGGCACTGGACTTTGTGAAATTGTGAGCCTATCTTTTAAGATATACACTTTGAATTTTAGTAAACAAACTGACCTGATGGTCTTACAACACTGGGACATGGACCCCAGGCTATTTTAGTCCAACACGAGCACACGTGGCACGGGGCATGTGCCAGACTTTGCAAGTGCATTGGTGGGGAATAAAACAGCACTCTCATCCATATTTTATTCACGACAGCAAGCCAAAGAATCACTATCTTAGTATCAAACACTATTGCCATGTAATCTTGTACCTATGTCCTGTGACTAATGAGAATCTGTATGCATGAGCTCCACTACTTAAACACACCTTGACACTGAGATGCCTGGTCTGGTCATCATACATACTGGCACATTTCTCTGAGGTGATATCAGTCACCCTAAAAACCGGAATCTCATCCATCTACAGCTTCATAGTGTCATGGACTTGTCAACATACTGTAAATATGCACAGAGACAGAGTGAAGCCCTAAGGTCAGAGAACCATCTGGTCATGTCTGAGACATAGCAGACACCAACATCCAGCCTAAAGCTTTGAGGTCAGCAGCAGCTGCACAGTGTTAGACCAGCCTGTGTGACATCTCTAATGCCAGCCTGACTTACACCAACCCCTCATAAATCTAATCAGTCTGTTCCATTGCTGATGACTTTATTCTTCTATGAGAAGATCCTCACTTGAAAAAAAATCTACTTCACAGGATACTGAAGTGTAATACACTGTCTTGCCTGCAAAGCAAAAGACTTCTCTTCATTTCTTTTAAATGATCTCACTTCAACTTCTGTTAACATTTTATAAAGAAATTCAAAATATTTAGATTTCCAAAACTGTCAAGGAAAGCAAATATCATCCCTATCTCTACTAAATGACCCTTTGGATATACACCTATTATGATGAGTATCTTAAAAGTGGTTTCCTTTATTCATTGTCATTCTAATCCGTGTTCCTCCATCCATCAGATGAACCCATCTAGTTAAGGTCTCACATAATTTATCTCCCCCAACTCCTTGCACAATTTTCTGCTCCTCATTTCTGTGAGCTTTTATTGAAACAGCCCTATGACCTCTATTTCTCTTTGTTTTTCATCATTCTTAAACCCACCGTATGGAAAGCTAAACCCATCCTTCTTGCACCTTAATTTCCCCCTCCCCCATTACTTCTTCCTTTGCTCCTCTCCCTCCAATAACCCAACCCCCCTCTTTTCGTCCTCACCCTCGCTCAGAGGACTGGGGGGTTGTTGCTGGGTGATGGCTTCCTCCAGGTTGCTGATGATACTGTTCTTGTCCTTGAGGCGCTGGCGGTAAGAGGCCCGCAGGGCCTTCATTTGGCGACGATGCTGGACACGGTGCCTCTTCAACTGGACGCGGTACTGATCAGCTTGTTGCTGCAGCTGTTGGAAGTGTGAGTACTGCTCCAGAAAACTCAGCAAGTGGGACATCACCGCCACCAAGGGAGATTCTGTCAACTACGCAGCACAGACACACAAAGTTTATTCACACTGCAGAGGCTCCATTTTGGGAAGCTACTGAATTATGTTGCTGTAGTCGGTCAAGGNCGAGTACTGCTCCAGAAAACTCAGCAAGTGGGACATCACCGCCACCAAGGGAGATTCTGTCAACTACGCAGCACAGACACACAAAGTTTATTCACACTGCAGAGGCTCCGTTTTGGGAAGCTACTGAATTATGTTGCTGTAGTCGGTCAAGGTGATAATACAGTTTCACTACCTTTCCAGTTGTTTCCAGCTGAACTTGAGAAGCCCTCCTCTTCTCAGCCTCCTGCTTGAAGGACAAAAATGCAGCCAGAGGAGTACATGCTGCGATGTCAGGACCATCTTCCTGGTCTTCATCACTCAGAAACATTTCATCACTGTCACTGCTGCTGCCTGGATGACAACAGATCATATAAATAAAGAGTAATGTAATGCACACACACACACACAGACACACAGACACACAGACACACACACACACACACACACACACACACACANCACACACACACACACACACACACACACACACACATTTTATCCATTGTATCATTCCTTATATTGAACTATAACTACTCTCCAAGGTTATCTGAGCACTCACTTGATTCACTAAGCTGAGCACAAGCATTTTTTCCCATTTTGGAGGTGTAGCCATCTTTCCTCCTGCTCCTTGTTTCCATGGAAACAGATCCTGGCTCCTGAGCACACCAACATATATGAGGGTCAGACG
>JANJYP010172240.1:0-12185 GCA_024605115.1 Rastrelliger brachysoma
AGCTTGTATGCGTAACTCTGCAGCTACTGTGCCAGGTCAAACTCAATCTCTTTCTCCATGGCCCTTGGAGCATGTGGACAGGAACCTATATACGGTTTTAGTATTGTCTCAGTATCCTGAAATCAAATTGTCTCACCTTCTGTGATGGACAGAACAGGGCCTCACAAGGCATGATTGTTTTATTATTATTATTATTATTATTATTATTATTATTATTATTATTATTATTATTATTATTATTATTATTATTATTACTATTGTTATTATTAATTTAGTCAAACACCTTAGTCCTGTCATACATTTTCCAGTGGGGAGTTGTGGGATTCTGGATTTTGTGATCCTGCAATGCCCACTTGATCTTCTTGCTTCCTATCGCTCCTCCTTTCTCCAGGAAAAAAGGTATTGGTCAGCCTGGACCAGAGCGGCCATGATTGTTAGTGCCCTTGCTATGTGTGTAACACACACCTGGCAGTGCCTGCTCACAGCTTGATATCCTGCGATTCTGACATCTTGGCAAGTGTCTTTTTGACCCGCAGAGCTGTAAGGCGGGAGGCTGGGTTGTGAGCCCAGCACTCTGTCATCAGCTTTCCCATCTGTCTCAAACACTGTGGAGACACATGATAATGTTAGGAAAGTGTGTCAGTGTGTGTGTGTGTGTGTGTGTGTGTGTGTGTGTGTGTGTGTGTGTGTGTGTGTGTGTTGTGTATGCATATGTGTATATACTGTATGATATATTTCACCTCATCACTGGTCCATCGATTGGGGAAGGATGGCCGTAGTCTCTTGATGCAGACCACCTCTCTCATGTCTTCATATGAAGGGTCCGTAGGGACCAAGTCATGGTATGGCAACTGGTACTCTTCAAGAATACCTACCAACAATAATTTCATAAAAATATCAATCTGTTTAGTCTGTGTAGTCAAATTAGAGCCCAAAAATGTTTTCAAAACTGTGCCAGATTGCCATAAACACATGTGAGGTGCATTTTTATACCTCCTGACACACATCGCCGTGCTATCTCCCAGAGGATGAGGCCGAAGCTATACATATCTGCCATGATGTATGACTGAAAATGACCTCTGTTCAGTGTCTCATCCAGAACTTCTGGAGGCATGTAGCGCTTTGTACCCACTCTGGTATTGGGAGGGATGTCTACCTCATTTGTGTCACTGCAGAATCAGAGATGTTATCATTATTAACCGGAAACAAATGCTCAACTCCATAAGCTAAGTAAAATACTTGGATTAATCTCCAACCTTTCACAAGAGCTTACATTTCTCAACAAAAAAATCAAATTAAAAAGAATTAAATTTGAATATTTCTGCAAATAATGCAAGCATCTCTTTATGATTTATGTATGATAAGTAGCACTAGCTGTGCACACTCACCTGATGAACTTGACAGCCAACCCTAGGTCAGCTATACAGCAGGTCCCATTTCGTTTCACCAGTATATTTTTACTCTTTAGATCCCTGTGAGCAATAGCAGGTTTGCCCTGTGTGCCAAAGATCTCGGTGTGGAGATGACAAAGGCCCGATACAGATGAGTAGGCCAGTCGCAGCATGGCTTTATTGTCTAGAGTGGTTGACTTGAGGTAGTCATACAGAGAGCCATTTTCATGGTAGTCAGTGATTAGGTAGAGTTGGGTCCAAGAGCCAGTTCCTTTAATATCTGCAGCTATAAAACCTATGGATAGAGTGTGTGGAGAGGGGGGAGGAGAGGGAATAATTTAATAGGGTTTCAGTGGAGTCGTGGAGGCAACAACCAGTCTCAACCATGGTCTAATGGGTTTCCTTGTAGCTTTAGCTCAGACAATTAAAGCAGATATAAATAACTAATTATGTCCTCACTAAAAACACTCAGATGCAAAATCAATTAAGCTTAATCATAAAAGCAGAGCATAACAGACAACTCTTATTTCTGCTGCATGGTGCATATGTAGGGTCCCTGAAATTCTGTTTAATATTTAAAACTTTATCTAAATAACTAAAGTCCTGGATTATTAAAAACCAACAGAGTGAGAGAGAATACATGCCATGCTTAAGAGATGACAGTTTTACTTACATTTAATCATACTGTATGGTACCATTGTTTAAAATTAATGTTGAGAAACAGAAATTACTCACCAACCAAATAATATTTAAAGTCTGAATATCAGCACATGAATAACAATATCAGTAAACTTCTTACAAACATTTTTGGACATTTTTAAATTCAGTGTCGTCTTCTGAGAAGCTTTACTGCCTGTACTGAATAGGGGTCTTTAAATTAGACAGTTTACTCTTATGTGCTGCATTTGATACTGTTTTTTATGGAACTGCCAGTTTTTCTCTGCTTATGAGAACTCAGTGACTTATTATTGGAGGCTTTTCAGTGGATTTAATATTATTATTTCAGATCTTCCATTCTTCAGTGTTCCATTCAAAACAAAATATATATTTTCCACTACGGACTACAGCAATATGCATTGCAGCATTTAGTCTGTCTTCTAGTTTACTGACAAGTGATCTCTTGCTCTCTACTTAATTACTGTGCATATTGTTGCATTTAATTATGTAAGCACTGGTTTGCAGTCTGTTGTTGTCTTCTTTATAATTTGTTGTGGTGTATGTTCTCTTGGCTATAATTGATCTGTTTTGGTGCAGTAGTGTGATGCTGCAGTGTGGTGCAGCATAGCTAAAAATGGATAAAGTCCGACTCCAACTATGGTGTATTCTTAGTGAGTGTTATTTGCAGAGAAGATTTATTTTCATTTTGTTTCTTTTTGCTGCAATTCAACTCAATTTTTTTTCTCTAAAATGATCTATGTATCATAATCATTGATTTTCTACCACCACACCGAGTACTATTGTTTAGGATTGTTGTTACTATGAATAATAGAAAGACTTATTCATCAACTGCCTTCAAATCTCAGTTAGAAATTTGGTTCACTGGGATGCAGCACAAAGAGTATTTGTAAAGAGTATACACTGATTTTAAAGAAAGTAGAAAATTAGAGAAACAAACAGAGCAGCAGAGAAACACGTACAGATACAGACTCAAATGGAACAGTTTTGCAAAATCATAAATGTAAGAAGCAGGCAGCCAGTGTGACCAAAGAAAGAAAGTGCTCTTACCCAGTATGTTCTCATGTCTCATCAAGACAGTCTGGTAGATCTCAGTCTCTCTGAACCAACTGGCCTCCTCAGTGGTGAAGAAAACTTTCACAGCCACTTTTTCTCCCCTCCACTTGCCCATCCACACCTCTCCATACCTCCCCTTGCCTATTTGCTTCACCATCTGAATCTGCTTGGCTATTGTTCTCTGCACCTGAGGATGAGTAAAAGGTGCGAAAAGGTTAAGTACTGTCTACTGTTCAGATCCTGACCTATGTGTGTCTTGCAATTTGTGTATCTCACCAATAGAGGGAGCCCCGAGCCTGAGCCAGAGCTTTGTGACTGTTCTATCAAGTCCTTCAGAGATTCTCCAGGGGGAATGTAAGTCTCATCCTGCTCTAGGCCAATACTATACCGAGGACGAGACACTTGGCGCTTGTATCTGTAAAACCACATAAGTATTCAGCATACCTTTGACACAAAAAAAAACAACAAAAAACAAGTGGGAATAGAAATATACAGTGAAGTGAACATTATAATTGAAGGTGTGTGAGTGACGCTGGGTTTACGTATTAATGTTTGGGAGTTAGATGCAATTACCTGAAGTAGCAGAGGACAATAATAACAGTCAGTATAATGCTGCATACAGTGACTGACATCAACAAGGCCAAATGGTGGATCTTGCCATCGACATAGACTGGAGAGGAAGTAGGATAAAGAGGTGAACAGAGGAATAAAAGTGAGAAATGGATATTAGGAGACAAGAAGAGACGTTAATAAACAAGAAAAAATAAATCCCTTAAACACATTTTTTTTTTCCATGTCAATTTTTGTCAGTAATCCACAATAATGTGAAGAGATATGCATCAACTGGACATTTTTAAGAAAAACGTATGAATTAATTTTCTATTTAATAAACTTAAGCTGAAACAGAGCATGAAAAAAGGATAAAAAACTGATATCCCTAACAAGAAAAAATAAATACAAAGGAGGGGAGAGGAAAATGATACCAAAAAAATGTCATCTTTTCAAATCACTTGAAAGAACCGGTGTACAGTAAATCAAGTACAAATCATATCTTGCTCATTAATTTTTCATTTTCTTCTGGCACACAGTCCTTCCCCTCAACAGTACGAGGAATCCCTCAGTCTAGTCGATGAATTCTCTTCCTGATCCCCTATGATAGTGTTTCAGATTGATGACTCTGCCCTCGGTGTCTGCTGAGGCTTGTGATTTCCCAGGGAATCTAGGCTTACTGTTCCACATCCACAAAAAGACTCTCACACACGCATAGAGTAGAGTATTGTACACAGCAGAGACCTCGGTATCCTCTTGACACCTGGCAACTTTGGCGAGCTCAGTGTGGGGAAATTTGACATTATCTCCCACTGCATCCTCAGTTTTAGTCTCCTTTGACTGTGTGACAATGTCATGATCTTTCTATCTCTTAGTCATGTGTGCTATAACATCATCAGTCACAGTTCTCGGTCATGTCTGTATTGCTGTAACTGCAGTACTGTCACTGTGACCTGCCAATTACTGTATATGCAGCTTTTTATAATTGCTGTGTGTTACTGGAAAAAAGAGACAAATAGTGATGAGAGTATAGATAGAAATACTTACGAGGTGGCTTGAGTGGTGGTAATGTAGGATGCAGGTTTTTGTTACAGTAATCTTGGTCTGTACAGCATTCTAGTGATCTCCTTTGACGTGAGCTCCATGTGTCCTGCAACACAGACAAGTGTTTTTCCTCACTCCTTTTCATTTCATGCTTTCTGTTTCAAGATGTTAATTTAATCAGCTGAGATAGGGAATCAACATTTTCAGCAAATGAGAAGTCATTTAAAACATTTAAAAAAAAAAATATTTAAGGGCACATTATTCATGAGGATGTTCTACTAAATAACTAAAAAGTTAATCAACAATGAAGATAACTGAATGTTGCTACAATTAATTTAATTTTGAAAAAAAACACATGAAGAGGTGCAAACAAATACAGTTAGATACAGCTAATTTTTTTAAATTTCAAAAAGATCTCAAACTGATGACACGCATGAGAAGGGTGCACAAGATGGGTGGGGATAATTAGATTGTAATGTTGCAGTGATCTACTTACCCTGCACTGAAATTCGGATCCAACCTGTCCCAAGCAACCTGCAGTCAGGACTGGTACCCCCCCCTCTTCCTCCACCATGGTAAAACAGTAGCCATCCGTCCTGAGAAACAGGATTTAGCAACAGTAAGTGGCATCAATTCATAGAAATACTCTCTGGTAATGCAATCACATGTGCATGTACCTCTTTTGTGTTCAAACCTAGTTGTGGTTATTATTTGGGACATCAGGATGGCTTAGATAGAGGGAGTGACCTAATATTGTGTGAGTACCTTATGACTTACCTGCATGTATTATTGGTTGAATCATCTGGACAGTGGTGATAGCAGTGACACCACAGTAGTCTTTGCGAGGATGCAGCAGGAGCTGCACTGCCTCTTGCCTCCTTCCCACTCTCCACTGTCTCCTTACTGGATGCTCTTAGCAGCATACTGTCCAATATATTGCCTGCAAAAGAGGAGGAGGAAAGAGGAGGCATTTAGCTGTGAGAGATATGGGAAAACAAGCATGAATTATACATAATACATTTTTACAAAGGAAAGAGTACAGTGCTGACACAGGTCAAGGACTGCATTAGTGGTGCCATCAAATGGGCAAACTCGACTAGAAGATGTTTAGGAAAGAAAATATCTGCAAAAAGGTAGATACTGGTGGTAACAAACGAAGCCAGACAAAGACAAGAGAAGCCTTAGAAGTGGACATTTCAAGCTGTGCTGCTACATGGCACACTCGCTGTTTACAGAATACAATACAAACAATACTTCCACTGATTGGGCTCTTTTTGTTATGATACACTGCTGATATGCTAAAACATCAATTCACCATGAAAAAACTTTGGTTACTGTAATGAGTGTGTGCTCTAGGCTGTTTCATTCATCTCTTACAGTTGTGGTTGTGCTCGATGCCTTGGTTTCTACAGCTGTTAATTTCTGCACTTATACATAGTGCTGTCATCTACCCATGTACAGTCTTTGCATCAACTTTGTATTACCTAACTGTCTTCGTGGCACATGTATAATGGTGATTTTATGTTCAGATCTGCTATTGTGATTCTGCTATTCTTTTTTACTCTCCATATTGCATCTGATAAGCTCAGTTTTGAGTTCCCCTGCAGCAGAAGTTTAATATCTTCTCTCCCCATTCTCTGCTGTGCTGGTATTACCTTGCAGGGCGTGATGAGATCAGAACCACGACAGCAAAATATCAATTCTGTACATACTCCGTATTCACATCATAAATTCCAAATGAGCTGTCTGACTGAACTGAAGCATACTATAGTGAAAGATGAAATCACTATCAAACTGAACAAAATGGACGAGAAAAGCTCAGAAACAAAAAAATATCATATACAGTAGAAAAAAAGAAAAACAAACTTGAATACCTGATATTGTGCAATATGTTCACTCACAGCAGATGTTTTTCTTTACTCTAATTCTTAAAAACTAGAACAAAGTCGTTGTATTCTCTACTTACCCTATTTCAAAAGGGCACCTGTTTGTCACTTGAGGGGGAAAAAAGGATCGCGGAAGTGTCTCTCCTTCATGGCTTTAAAGATTTTCATTCATTCCAGCATGATCATTGAGACCAGATGCTTAACAGCTGCAAGCAGAGATGGACCAAAATAAGCATGAGTCCTTCCTCTCTAAACTACTTGCAGATACAGAATTTGCTCTTTTACTCCACTGTCAACCTCCCGTTCTATAGTTCAGAGGTTCCTTTTCCAGCAGATGCCTTTCCCACTAAATCAGAACCAGCAAATACTACTATAGAGAAGCTGAATAGGCACAGTCATGACATAGGAATGAAATATCTACTTTCATTTCTCTGTGCAAATGTTTACTGTCTGCATAAAGGACAAGAGATACACTAAAAACTGAGAGATACCCTTCTTAAGAATTTAAACCACAAAAGTTACGTTTTTTTTCTTATAGGCCAGAAGCATATTAACACCTTCCAAGAGAAAATATAGTACTACTACGCCCTAAGGAGTCAAGGTTTAGAACAGTCTTTGTAAAAAAAAAAAAAAAAGATGCATGAAAATGTATGACTTTTGGAATCTTTGAAATGCATATATTTTCAGGTTGGCTATGTAGGTGATGTCTTCTCTTTCATCTGAGCAAAGCTGTCTTTAGTAGAGATAGACCTCGATGATATACTGAAAAATACAGATGCACACATTTCTACACACATGTCAAAGAAACCTTTGTGCTTGTTTCCTAAATCTTTCTGTTTGCCTTGATTCATTTTGTTGTTACTGATATTGAATCTGCTTTGCTGTCAAGGTGTTGCAAGTGTATCATTTGATGTTCATGAATATGTAGTCAGTTGAAGTGATGCTGACTACAGTTAAAAGAAAAGTAAGTCAAAACTAAATAACTCAAAAGATACAATACTGTGCTTGCCAGTTATATTCTGGATTAATGCTTAAACATGTTTTCTACGTGTTACAATCTAGGAGAAAATGCATTTTAATGGACACAAATCCAGTGGTGTCCCATCTCTGCAGCTATGACTGTAGTCAGCACAGTAGACAGCATGGTCTCTGAGTGAATGTGAGTATGCAGACAATTAAGAAACACTGTGATGTAATTTGACATTAGAACTGCACAGAACTGCACATAATGTAAAGTGTTAAATAGACCCAGTATTTCATGTAGTCTTTCTTCATCAGACAACAACATAAAATAAGTTTTCCTATGCAGAAGCTTCATAAAATGTTGTCTATGTTTTTTATTAGCACAAAAAAATTCAAAAAACGGGAAAATTCTTTCAAACAAATACTTCCCTTTGTAAATGTCTCTCTTGTACACTGATAATGTGTTGACAATACCACAAGAGAGGGATGGTAGGGTTTAAAGGGGTCACATTAACAATTGACCAATTTGAGAGAAAGGGAGCGAGGAAGAGTAGGAGGGGGAGAAGAAAGGGGGATTAACAAACGAGAAGTGACAGAGCTGCAGGGAACTGGTGGGCAGTTTAGCAGCACACAGAGGGGACAGAGCAGAGGCCACTGGCCTTCTCCACCCTTTCTCTCACTCTCTCCCCCTTCCCTCCAATCACTTACTCCATTCTACTCCGCAATGCTCACTCACTTTGTGTCTCACTCACTGCCAACCACTCACTCTTCATCACTGTATATCTCTTTCTTTAATCCTCATCCGTTACTCCACTGCTTATCAGCCTTAAATAAAAGTCATAGTCTTTTCTTTCCCAATTCAAATCATATCTCATTATTTCATTTTTCATCACTTACATATAGGGCCTCTCAATCTACTTTTCTCTATTCTGATGGCTCTACTTCCTTTGACTTTCCCTCCCTATGTGAGTCCAGTGGATAGTCATGTGAGGTGTTGTTGACAAAACATAGGGAGAGAGAGAGAGAGAGAGAGAGAGAGAGAGAGAGAGAGAGAGAGAGAGAGAGAGAGAGAGAGAGAGAGAGAATAAGAAAGTAAAGCTGCAACCTAGCAGAAAGTTAGTTGCTTAATTTATTCATGGGGAAATGTCTGGATTATCTGTGTTAAATCAGGAATTAGTGAATCATTACATGTAACAAAATGTATATCATAGAAGACTCAGCTAAAGTCTAAGTGTTCCTCTGCTATTTAAAACTGTAGCAGCCATACAATTCCCTGAGGCACATCACAAACAACATCATGTACATATTTCCCGTAAGACGAGAAACTTTAACATTACCAGACTAAAGTTCATATATTTAGACATTTCATAATGCAATACCTTACAACTGTGACAATAGCTACCTTATGGATCCCTGCTGTTTCCTGAATCTTTGGAAAGGCATGTGAGTGAGTCATCTGTTGTAATCTAACTATGTATCTCTATCTATCATGTTATCATGAATCAGTGCTGCAATATTTGGGATTATTTGTTGTTCTTGATTTAGTCCTTACTTGTCATATTTCTCTCTCTATTTCTGACCAGCAGATGCTTTGGGTACTGAGATTGATGAGTGTTTCATTTTCATTGGTCTTGAAGGTAATAAGCTGTTCTTCTATTAGCTTGTCCCATCTGTCTATGGGAGGGAGCATGACTAAGGTCATATATTGTCCTGTTTTAGAAAGCAGGAGGGCTTTGACCATGCATGTTTTTCAAATCGTATTTCAGAAAAACAGCAATGCAACTGTGAAAGACTATTCATTCCATATTAACACATATGGTCCATTGATTGTGGCTGTTGACAAAAATAAGTGTTAGTAGTGTCTGAAGTCCCAAAATCTTCATATCACTGTTACCTCATAAACAACATATTTCAAAGAAATGAGGCAGTTTTTCATCTAAAACACATGCAGACCTTGGATTGAATGATGAGAGGACCAACGGACACTAAAAGAACTATAAGAAAATGTCCCCTGGCCTGATTTTGGCTGTTCAGTGACAGACATTAGACTGACGGAGACATCTATGAAAAAAAGAAAGCTGTAGCAGTAACCCTCCTGCTGCTTTAACCCAATCACTTACTCCATCCTACTCCTCAATGTTCAGTCACTTTGTGTCTCGATCACTGTCAACCACACACTCCATTTCTTCATCGCTGTATATCTCTTTCTTTAATCCNATTTGTATGAATTGGCAGTTTGTTGATAAACATATGATAATTTGTAAATACAGAATGTGATTTTAGTGATTTTGAAAATAAGAAAAAAAAAATATTATCATCCTGGTTATGTGTCACAAGGCCAACCCCCTCTTCTTCATCGTCCCTTCTTCCTCATCATCCCTCATCCCTTCATCACCTCCTTGATCACCGCCCTGATCACCTCCCTCATTACACTCGCAGAATTCTATCACAGACTAAATATCATTCATCTGACCTTTTTTTATGTGGAATAGTCATTTTAAGGAACCAATGGAATAAAGTTGTTTGGGCCGGGGTCCCTCTGAACCTGTGTGGTTCACATACAAGCATCAGTATTCCTGATTGATAACAGATACATTAGAATTGCAAAGTGCTTCTCTCAGGTGGATTAGATAATAAGTGAAATGTATAGTTTCTGATGTCATGTCACAATACTATGGCTGTATATACAACAAAAAAGCATATTAAGTTATTACATTCATAATGATTTTTTACAAAACTTTTAACTTTGTAGGAGCTTAGCTAACATTCAGTTATTCAGTTACATGTAGTATATTTAACTGTATCCTTTGTTCAGTTTATATTAATCTTTTAAAACTTCAGCTTAGTACTACTTTGAAAGGAAGCACAGATAGTTTGGGAGCATGAAATATTTGGAATATCTAAATAAAGACCAATATTCGCTACATATGTAGATAGGAGTAATCCATTGAATCCGTTTGATAAAACAGCTTTTCAAGACCACTGTTGTATGTATAAAGAAGATGTACTGAGCCTAGACTTTTCTCCACAGGAAAGCCTGTACCCAGTTTTCTCTAAGTTCTCATCACGTTGTTTGTGTGTAGAATAATTCATAATGTCTGCAGTGCCATTTGTGAACTGATAAATCTACATTAAGTTCCCTGATGCTGTGTATGACTGGCTGTATAGATGGATGTCATGTTGAAATCAACACCTGATGCTGAGGAGCATAGGAACCATAAGAACTGGTTTTCCATTAATGTTAAGGCTGTATGCACTCCAATTTGGAGTTTTCCAACATTGCTGCCTGTTGGAAAGGAGCAACACATGATTCAAGGATTTTTCACAACTCTTCACTTTATGCTCAGTTAGAGAGAGGGCAACGTAGTGGATTACTACTTGGTGACAGTGGATATGCTCAGAGTTCCTATTTATTCACGCCTTGTCCACATCCCACAACAACTGAACAGCAAAGATACAACACAGCTCATATTTGCACTAGAGGGATGGCCAAGCATATGTTTGAGTGTGGAAAAATCAAATGTTTGCGCAATGCACTTTGTTTTGATCCATGAAAATGTTGCAAGGTGATCATTGCTACAGCTGTGCTGCACAGTTACCTAAAGTAGTGAGCCTCCAATGGAAGACAAGAATGATCCAGATGTGCTTATGCTGGTGGTAGAAAATAACCAACAAGAACTTGCGCTCAGAGCTGCTTTCACATTGCATTTGCGACCCTATTGACTAATGTTTGATTATTCGGTGATCTCAAATCAATAGCTTAGCAACTTTAATAGTGCATCCTTCTGAGAAGCATTTTACAATTTTTGACTTTTCAGAGTCCATTTTTGGCCCATTGTGTCAAAAGTTACAGAAGCTGCCTAATAATTATGCACACCACGATATAGGGTGTTGGTCACTGTAGGCTACACCCTCCCTCATTATACCAGTACACACCATCTAATAATGTTTAAATCAAATTAGCTTTCAAGTTTATATAGTTTGGAGTTGGAAAATGTGCATGAAAATGACAAAACACGCTCATGCCTAATAATTTTGTACACACTGTAGTACTCATTTCATTGCTTGAGTCATTACATACAAAAATGTTGAACTAGTTGTCAAAATCTGTCAAGCAAATTGTATACATTTTTTAAAATCTTTCCCTGAAAATGTCTCCTAAATTGAACAATTTCTCTCAGTTGAACCCGTTTTCACTGATGAGAAGCAGTGTATGAACCACTTCTCCATGTCTGGATGTCCATGAATAATTCACAGTACTATGTATGTTGTATGTTCAGTTCCATTATATAGTGCCATATACTGTAGTTTACAGTAGTGCACAGCCAAAGGGAGTTTGTTTGTTGTAAACATTTTGCACAATGTTGTGAACAAATTAGAACTGCAAAGACGACATGCAGTAAAAATGTGAACATACATATTCATTGTCTTGTACTCAGTTACCTCACTAAATACAGTAATGTGTAAGTTTACTGTAGTTTTCAAATGGCTGTGTAAATAGTATATGGTGCTGTCTTGAGCATTTTCAGGTAACGTCACCAAGATCTGACTTTTTTGCACTGGAAAATATTCACTAATAAACTGTCATAATGAAAACATGACAAAACCATGGTGTCAGGAT
>JANJYP010172245.1:0-19322 GCA_024605115.1 Rastrelliger brachysoma
ATAAAGTGTATAATTGTGAGTTCTGTAAGTTTCTAAGATGACAGAACCACTTAGGTACTTTGGCATGACTGAACTGTCTGTGTTTTTATTGGTTAGGCTGTGGGAGTCATTTCAAGGATGTCAGTTTGAACGTGGGTTATCCAGTTGTATGGTAGATTTTCTCTTTCTGCTTCCCCTGAATACAGCCCTACCTTTATCTTCAGTATCACATTAACAAGCTGTCCATTAATTGAATACCAAGCAGGCCTCATTATTCCTGGTCAGGCTGTGTGTGTGTGTGTGTGTGTGTGAGTGAGTGATTACAAGTGTGGGAGAGTAGAAAAGTCAGAGATAATACGTATTAATTACAAGCTCTATCTGAAGAGCACTAATGAATGCTGTGGTTAGCAGCAGTTTAAATGAGCTAATGACACAGCAGCTCATTTTCAGACACACACTCACACACAGAGGAATTTGATGATACAAATCACCTTTCCTGTGGGTGAAAAGTTAGAAGTTAGAATTCTTGTGACACTGCATATCCACTTATATTGTTTCTCTTTGGGTCCTTCAACAAATACAGACTCTTTATCCAGACAGATTTTTATCAATTGTTGACATGACTCAGTTGCACAGTGCAACACACACTATTTTTGAAATAGGTCAACATATGTTTACACTGCTTTATTGTATGTTATTTTCCACTGTGATATACTGTAGGTATAATTTCATGAAGGCTGGCGGCCATCTGCCTCTAAATCTTAAAATTATCTCAGGGAACAAACCAAGCTGTAATAGTTGAATTGTTTTAAGTAGTAATTCATGTTGTGTAGTAGGGCTACGATCTGCATATAATAATGTATGACATAATCACTGGGTGTCTGTCCAGGTTCTGGTCCATGCAATAACAGAGCACGTGGAGGATGCTGGGGTGCACTCAGGAGATGCCACTCTAATGCTGCCAACCCAGACTATTAGCCAGGGTTCACTTGAAAAGGTCAGTTTCATTCTACACAGAAACTAATCTTTTAATCACTTTCAGCATTTTACAAAGTTATTCAAACCTATATTTCACAGGAAATGGGCACCTTATCATTTATATGTATATTTTTTTAATTTCTATTTTTGAATTGATTTGACAGAATTTTGTTAGTTATCCATCTTTGTAAATGGCAAGCTTGTTTCCATACAGTCAGTTAAATCTTTGCATAATGCAGTAACATCAACAGTTAGCTACAGAAGATCCATAGACTCAGCTTTCCTGCTAAAGACTCATTATCTAACTTGTGAACATGAACATATGTCTTGTCCTGAACTTTAAACCAGCTGAATGAGCCACCAAACAAATATTCATCAGGCAAAAGTGGATTGAAAGTATCACTTTTCAGATTAGGTAGCAAATTAGCTGCTGAATTTCATTACATTAAACAGCAGGTAAATGTACCTGCAAAGGTCACTTTTGTCTGTTTAGACTGTGGTCATTACTCTCCAATACCACCGCTAACAACAAACAGTCTGCACATGGCTTGTGGACTTTTGTTCCGTACTGCAACACAAGCACACTGTCTATTAAACACAGGCCCACCCTTCCAGTTGGCTGGAAAGGAAGGCGACATTTATACTCTACTATACTCTTTCTTCAATTTAATAATAAGCAACAATAATACATTAGAAGAACATGTTGACATGAGTTTTTCTGCAAAATGGAAAAAACTATATTTGATTTTCAGTTAGACTTTACATTATGCAAAAATAAATTCTCCATACGTGTATACAGAGATAATGTGGTGTGAAATGATGTACATACAGCCTAATATATATTGTATATATGATTGTATTCTCTTTTTCCTTTGCCCTCAGGTTAAGATTGCCACCCGGAAAATAGCGCAGGCATTTGAGATTTCCGGGCCTTTTAACACTCAATTTCTGGTTAAAGGCAATGATGTCATGGTGGGTAACATTTACGAGGGTATGACTAAATGATAGATTGACATTTTTACACCTAATTGGAGCAATGCAATTCACTCATGAATTGAAATCCCCATGTGTTCAGAATAATTTGCAAAGCTGCATGGATCTGATCAATATTGCCTTAAATTTTTATTTCCTGGCTACAAAACAAGGAAATATGTGTATATAAACTCAGTGTGTATAACATGTTTGTGCACTGGTAGTGTATCTGCATTGATTGGGTTCATCTTTTTGATTAGCTTTAGCTGATGTGTACGTTTAATTTATGTGTGTTCTTACTTTTTTGAAATTGCAGTATTTGTATTATGTACCTCTTTAGGTGATAGAGTGCAATCTGCGGGCTTCACGCTCCTTCCCATTTGTGTCAAAAACAATTGGTGTGGACTTTATCAATGTGGCAACCAAAGTGATGGTGGGAGAGCCTATGGATGAGGCCAGCCTGCCCTCACTGGAGAAACCCATCATTCCAATTGACTACGTGGGCATCAAGGTGAGACTGGAATAACTGTTCAACGTTCTTTAATCTTTAGTAGAGTTTTTAAAGTGGACAGAGTGAATGTGGTTGGTTGGATAAATAAATACAGAAGTGATAGCAGAGGATAAGAGTAAGTGACAAGTAGCTGTGCTATCCCTACTAATGATATGTCATTTGATAGATCCGTGGACATATCAAGCATTTAATCAGCACAATGTCAGACAGGACATAAAGATAACTGTGATTATATGATCTGATTGGATAATTTCATTGTGAAGCAGTCAAATTACTATCAACAAACTGTCACAGGATAGCAAGCAAGAAGCCGAAATTAGTCCACACGGTGTCCAATAAGTGGCTGCATGTTAGTCCTAACCCAGTGGAATCTGAGGGTACAATACTAAAAGAACTTAGGCCAAGATAAGAGGATCTAAAGATAGAGCATGTTTTATTGCTGTACAGATTCTTGATTTGTGATATTAGACTATACAAATAAAAAGACTTGACTTGAGATTGGACCCATGACTGCATGCATACTGCAGTTTCAGGTCAGATTTCATGTAAACAAGAAGAACTATGTGTGCCATAATTTCACACTTCATTGTTGCTCTGTTGTCACTTCTGACAGACACTTGAGCAGCCTAAGTACCCCTTTGAGCTGTCCAGTGGCCACCTAAGTGCTGCTATCGTCAGCCCAAACACCCCCTAAGTACTACTCTGGTCAGCCAAAGTTACCAATTGTCATCAAGTGCCCATTTGAAGGTCCCAGGGCACTATGTGCTCTGTACCTTTTGATAAATCCTTGACCTCTGGTTAGGTAGAGTAGCCTACTCACCAAATGCCCCTTTGCTTTACTCTATTTATGACCTTGGATTGAGGTGCTGTGATTACTGGGAACCGACAACAGATATTTACTTATTGCATAATGCTGATTTTGTGCAAAATGACAGGTCTTACATATGCATGACCCTTCGGTAAAAATGGCCACATTCGGTTGGTAGAAGTTGTATCCATACCATACAAAAACACATCTAAGAAACTGTCAACCATTTCCCAGACCAATTCTGGCTCTACATTGAGTAGTCATTTCAGCAGATAATAAGCAAATAAAATGTGTCTTGCTTATGCAGCTAAATTTTGTCTTAAGTGACCAAACTCTGCAGATTATTTTGTCCTAGCAGAGAAAAGATTTTAAAAGTAATATGCTGACACATTTACAAACAAAAGTCAGGATTACCTTGTCTAAATTTCTCAGATTAGCTGAGTGTGATATCATAAACACTGTTATTCACGATCAGTGAGAAGCCCACTCTTGTTTGGGCAGTGAGACATAACATGACGGATAGGGTGAGCGATGACAGAGCAAGAGGGCTCATACAAATCTCCAACCAGGAATTTTCCTGCCCCACAAACTTGCATTGAATTGATTCTAAAAAATTCACATTAAAGCACATCCTGTATCAGTTCAATACAGAACACACCTTTTAGTTCCTAATTATGGGACGATTCTTTATTTTGCAGCACTGGTGGCAGTGTGTATACAGTTCAGGCTATTTGTCAGTGAATTAATGTTACAGCTTCTCAAGACCTAAGCCAGTTTCTTGTCTTGCTTGCCACCCAGCTGAAGTGAAGGTTTTTGCCCTCAAAGTTGACAACTTCACCCCAGGCTCACTTATGGCGGAATAACCAGATAGTCACATTAGTGAGAAGCTGTTCCTCTGAGCCCCCCATCCCCACCAAAAAAAGAGAAAAAGACCGGAGGCGGACCAGGGATTTCTGGTCTCCCCCGGTGAGTTCAAAGGTAATCGCTACTTGTTGTATAAAAGTGACTTTTAACTTCTCTTACAAGTCCTAATTACCATTCTTCAGAGCTTCTTATAGCCTGATGCATGATGTATGGTTTGAAAATTAGTTCCTTGGTAAGAGCCCTGTATGTATGATATCTTAATAGGTATGGCAAGTTCTGAAAGTTCAACTTCCATTGGATCACATAACAAAGACAGCAATTACTGCTTCTTTCCTCTACAGTACCTAAGCATGGGGGTAGGAATGGGGGGGTGATAGTAGGTGCTTTCTTATACTGGCTGCGAGGCTTACTTTTTTAGATTGGATATGAGAGAGTTTACGTGTCGCCAGCTGTTCCAAAGCTATTTTTTCCAAAGTAATTTCTCCCTCTAATTACAACCGAGCTGCTGTAACAATGGCTGTAGTTTGGAGCCAATCACGCAGGTATAATCCCCCACTCTTCCCCGCCATCTAAAGTTTTCAATTTCTAGTCTCCACAGTGGTGAAGAATATTAATCAGAGCTCTGAATACTCCAGTTTCCTAGCTTAACAGACTTCCAGAGTTTACTTGCAGTCTGTGATATAGACTTCACACCCTCTGACTGACATCGGCCTTGCCACAAAACCTGCAGAAATACACAGTGACTGTTTAACAAAGGAGTGCTAATTTCTTTCCTCTTGTTAAACACATTATTGCTGTCTCAACATCAAGCGCCCACTGTAAACACACAATAATGTGTGAAACAATTTACCTAGGCTTAGTAGCCTGAAGTGTGTGCCATCTCTGCTCTCAGCCTTCACTGTCCTCACTGTATCATCAGAAGGAATAAGTCATTGCCATCCAGGGAGACCATCTTCATTTATCTGTCTCATTCCCTCTCAACCTCATTCTGTTGCTCTTGCTATCTCGTTTCTCTCTCTGACAGTCCCTCGTTTGAGGCCATGTTGTTTTCTTTTCACTAACAAGTCCCCACTGTGTAATTTCTGTCTGTATATACAAACTCACAGGAACAATAACACCATTGTATTTATGATACTGAGAGGTGGATGAGCATCAAAACAACATTTGAGGGGGAGGAAGTGGATTTGGTGGTTTGGTTCCCACTACATATTTATTGGCTGGGGAAAAATAACTTCCAATTGTTGGATGTTTTGTCCCTTTGACTATGGCATGCAGGACATTATGGTGAAATGTGTGATAGATTCTTGTGATCCCTGTGACTCAAAACATTTGTGTAAATGCTTTACAGGAGGCCATATTTATACCACCCAAGTGTTAATGTGAACAAATCATGTTGCTGTGCCATAACATCTGGTAGTAAACGATCACTCAATATAATTCATGGTTAATATGGTTAACACATTTTTCTGCCCCGTAAATCACCAGCCTCTATTATGATTTTCTGAACAGCAAAAAAAGTTATATTATTTAAAATTACAGAATTGAAAACACTGCTGTCACTAATAATATTGCTATTACCACTGTTAGTACTGGTGCTAGAAATAGAAACAGCCTAGTGATCTAATAATCACCTAGCCACGCAATAAAAATGAACTACAACACCCTAGCAAACACCTTTTTTATAAAGCAAAAACCATTAAGCTTTCTTGCAAACAAGAGTCCAAATGAGTTGTGATGAGATAGCAAACAGGTGTACATTTCTTCATAAAATGAAGCCTTTCCCAGTTTTTAGAATGAAGTATCCATAATTCACATATCAATATGAAATTCTTTGAAAGACTATTTCTATATTCTTGTATTTTCTAAGTATGTAGCTGTTCATTTCCATTCAACTGCAAATATAGAGACATTTACACAAGTACTACTTTCGCCTCCAACAAGGCAATGAATGTGAACAGCAGTGTTATGTGGAAATGTCTCACTTTATTCATTTCCTTCTCTACTGTAACTCAGCTGGTGCCCCAAGATAACATTGTTCATGTTGTGGAGCTTCACAATTTCACTGTCTCTAAGGAGTGAGTGGTTGGTGAGGGACAGGGAGATGGAGAAGTAGTGTTTGTGCGTGTTAGTAGGATGTTCTGGTTAGAGTCTCGGTTTTGTGACAGTCAGATATTTTCCGCCACAGACACACAACGCCAATTGGGGGAGACACCATTGTGATTGAGTTCTTCTGCATTTCACAAATTTTCAACCTCTACCATTTATTTTCTTGTGTCTCGTTTCCCTTATCACGTCATTAAAAGTTGCCTCTCACTGTCTCCATGTTCCTTGTCATCTATTTAAAGGCATACTATACAGGCTTTGTCAGTTGCTGTTTGTAAACAATATATTCAAAATTGGCCTCTCTGATCTAGAGAGTGAATGAAAAGATGGAGCGGTGGTAACAAGAACAATAAACAAAAGGTTATTTTCATTATATTATAAAGCACAAGTAAGAATTCCCACACCTCTTCAGAACACTGTGAAAAAATGCTGTATTGCCAGCTTTGATGTGAATGCAGCTAAAGTATACATTTCATCCTGTCTGCTGTGGCCTCTGTGTGTGTGTGAAGTTCATCCCCACCCTCGATCAAGCAGACTCACAGACTTACAGCTCTTTATACTTCCATGACACAGACAGACAGCAGAGGAAAGAGTTGGAGACAGCAGTGTAACCTGCTCGCTATGCTACAAGTCCTCACAGCCTATGCGCTGTAGGTGGGGACTACACACCCACTCCCCAAAGGCTGATGTCCAGAAACATCCTGAGTACAGCAAAATAATAGTAAAATACAGACAGAGGGCAAAGTCTTCATAAAAACACACAAAAATGAAAACACAGAGGGATTATTTTTGTATGAGCCTATACAACTATTTTTCTTTTTTATTTGACAATTCTGTACAGCATACCTTTTAATTTTCTCTCTTTGTTGCATTCTGTAATTTTATCTCTTCATAGCTCCATGTCTTTCTCTGACACTTTGAACAAAGCTATGATAAGCGATGCTGCATTCCTTTCTCCATGTCCCATCTTACATTAGTATGCTAACATTACATTCAACTGATTAGATAGCCCGTTTCAAGGATGAATCCCACTAGTGACTCTTGCCTCTACGTGTGTGTGTGTGTGTGTGTGTGTGTGTGTGTGTGTGTGTGTGTGTGTGTGTGTGTGTGTGTGTGTGTGTGTGTGTGTGTGTGTGTGTGTGTGTGTGTGTGTGTACTGCACAAAGCCATACCACTCCTACCCAGCACCTCTCTCTCTTTTCAAGGTAATAGGGGTTGTCTGCTTTTAAATTGAGAAATAAGAATGGCTTCCCACATGGCACCATACTTTTCTTAATTTGCTTATATTACAAAATTAGAAGCTGCTGTTTTTGGCTTTTGTTCTTATACATTCGTTTTCATTTTTCCTCCCATCTAATCTTTTCATTTATGATTTAATCTTTTCCTTTCCCTCTCCTTTCATTTAAGTCTCTTTCCTTCCCTGAATTTTTTTTTTGGTGTTTTCATTACATTACATATTTTGTTCTCTCATTTCATTCCATCTCTTCTTCTCAAATATTTTAATTCACTTACCTCATGGTCCATTATCCTCGTTTCTTTCTCCTCCTCTCCACTCATCTCCTTTTCTGTTTTCTTTGTTCTCTTCTTCCAGCATGTCAAACAAACTGTTAAAGGGAGTTGTGTGCTGCAGTCTGAACAGCTTCCTTTCTTTTCAGATTTGTCCTTTTAGCCTGTCTGTGCCAACAGTTGTGGCGTTAATCTGTTAGAGTCTCTAATGTATTATCATCCGTCTTGTGGTCTTCTTTGATGTCCTCTTAAAGTTTAATTCAAGCAAAAACAAAGTGGTTTGCTTCAGACAAAATGAAATGAGTTGCAATATAAACATTTTCATTCTTAGTTTCCATTATTCATTCAACCATTATTCATCGAAAAAGCATTATTTAAATTTTATTGTCCACAGTCCATAAGCAAATGTAACTTTTGCAGGCACCTGTGAATTTCCAGTTAAGGCAACTATTCTTACATAGGTCCTGATTTTAGAGGACTGGAAACACACTGTCATTCTTACCATTTATGTCAGAAATTATTCTCCATTGATTGCCTCTTTCTTTGTGGTATTTCATTAATTTAGAAAGTCTCCACTGTTAAAAAAGTGGAGGGAAACGGTAACTTTTCACAGTCAATCAACATTAGTCTGTAATATGCTATAGCCAGTCTTGTGACGTGTGCTTGCTGGTTATAGCTTAATACATATTTTTCAAAAGTTATAATACAAAGCTGTCTTCTCCCACCAGGCACCAATGTTCTCATGGCCACGTCTGAGGGACGCAGATCCTGTGCTTCGCTGTGAGATGGCCTCTACTGGTGAAGTAAGTACCTTGGATATACACAGCTCAGTCCTATTGTTAATTCTGTTTATGCTTTGACTTGTGTAATTTCTCTTTTATCTCATAATGTGTTTTATTGCAGGTAGCTTGTTTTGGACCAAACATTTATTCAGCCTTCCTGAAGGCTATGCTCTCCACAGGCTTTAAGCTGCCGCAGAAGGGCATCCTGATTGGGATTCAGGTAAGACTACAGCCATCTGGAAGTCCACTTGCCTTCTGTTTGTTTCTTTTCAGTGCCTCCTGCTCACAAGACACTAGATGTGAGGTGCCTCCTGAACAGGTGGTCTAAATCTTCCATCAGCTACATACAATACCAGCATGGCACTTTTCACTCATGTCATGAGGCTCATAACAACTCTCATATGACTGCCATGTGCCATAAATGACTTTCAACAGCTCTCAAGTGACATTACCTAGAGTAATTGAAATACCTCTGATTCACTCATTCCGTAGAATTGATGACAAACCTTGGATGAGTGGAAGAAAACTAAACTGTAGTTGTTTAGTTAAAACTTGAGTTTAATGTCAACCTGATGACGTGATGCAGGATGGATGAGAAAAACAGACATAAAATATTGAAAATTACAACCCCACAAACAGGATCCTCATTTTAAAATTACCCACAGTGATGAGGACCATCTCACATCAAATGATGCAAATAGCTCAGTGCAAAACGTTTTGCTCATCCTCATCAAGAAAAGTGCTCTATCATAAGAAGTCTAAAATCATCATTGCTGCAGAAACATTTCTCCAGCCTTCCCCAATCCAAAAAGTCAGTTTGAGCTCTGTGCTGCTTAATGACATCATATTACACGAGCGTAGTAATTGCTGCCACCCTGGGTTTCCATACTGCAAGTTTGACTAATGCAGCTTTAACAAAGCATTCACAATACTAGCTGTATAATTGGTGCTCTTGGGGAACAGGTCCACTTCAAGGCAAATGCCTGGGGTCACAAATTCACTGTTACATGGCTGACAAGCAGCAACAGTTTAGCCTGACAGATTCAGAACACCGCAACAAAACTGGTTAAATTTTACCTCTGATAGTTTGAGAAAGATTGTGGTAGAAGGATTAAAACATTTGTTCAATCTTATTAGGCAGACTTTGGCCTTTACCATGTTTCACAGGTTTACACAGGTGCCTATGAAAAGCTGTATAAGTGCAAGAGACTCCCCTCTACACAGCCATGGTTCAGTGTCCCTGATGTGCGTGTGGTATGAATGCTACAATGACAATGGGTATATCATGTGTAGGTATAGTAGACTCAATATGCTACTGCAGAGATACACTGATTAAAACTGCTGCCTTTCATGACAGTAGTGTCAATGTTCAAAGTAGTGTATCCATTAGATTTTAGCTAATGTCATGGATGTGATCACATCTGTAATCTGTTTTATTGTCTTAAATTATTCATTACTTCACTTTTTCGCAGTGTTGTATGTGAGCTTAATTTGATAATTTGATTGTAAATATTTTAACACATCTAATTTCTGCAAATGTATTAAATTTAGGTGTAACAATAGACCTAATGATAAACGAGGGTGGTTACAATACAGTATTATAACACTGGCACAAGTCACAGACAACAAGGAAGGGGTGCTTGTGATGCTGAAATAAATCCTCAGTTCAAGTCTAGCTGTGGACCTTTTTGCTCATCATTCTCTCTTTCTTCTCATTTCCTGTCATCTTGCTGCTGCTGAATTGATGAAAACCGCTCAACGAATAAAAGAAAATAATAATGTCACAGAAAAAAAAAATCATCATAAAAAGGAAAACTGAAAATAAAATGAAACCCTGAAATCACTGAAAGTAAAAGTAATTTAAAAAGCGAAATTAATGTAACCTTCATTGCTGGCACACAGCACTGTTATGCTGAAGGAACTTCAAGGTCAGCCTCCACAGTTGTTAGGTGGCTCAGCAAAGCCTGCACTTCAATTAACCTCAGTGAAAATCTGAGCCAGCATTGGAGATCCATGTTCCTCATCCAATCAGACAATTCGGTTAGTCACAAACAAGCAAAGCAGAATTGGAGAAACTGCTCTACAGCTGTGAAAAGTTTCCGTAGTAGAGGCCTATCCAAGAAGACAGTTACAGAACTCTAATGTTGCTTGTAGAGCACCAACAAAGTACTGAATGAATGTGATATATTAATTTTAATAAATGATCGTATCCTGTTAATTAATGCTAGGATCATTAATTAACATGAACCTCTGAACATTAATTTAATAAGTTAATATCTGGGGATTTGACAGTACAGTAAACCCACAGTTTGGTATAAGACAGGGTTGAGAGTTTGATGCAGATTATGAAAAAAAAAAAACAATTGTTGTAAAAGACTATTTATTTCTCATCAAATCCAAAACACATTTGCCTGCATAAAATTTAACTTAAATAAAAACTACATAAAAACAGGAAAACATCTTTAAAAAAAATAAAAATGAAAAAAATAACACTGAGCAAAGCTACTGTATAGGTGGCACCAAACCCAAAGTTATAGCGGCATGAATGCATTCAGTCAATGGAAATGTGCTAAGTACAGCTCAGCCAAAGATATATTTTTTCTTCTCTGCCTTTATTTATTTTTTCAGTCTGCTAGATATATATATGAGTTTAAAATGCTTTAGCAGAAAGGAGTGAGTAAAAAATGCACTGGAGTTCACGTGAAGCTTGGAAGTTACTCGGCCTGAGCTGTAATACACTCTGTTTGTTGTCACAGCAAGCACATGTAATATGTGAGAGCTCTTCTACTGGGTGACCAAAAGACAGGCTGCATAACCATCAAGTGGAGTGAGAGACAACACATACAGCCCTATTGCCATTCACACTCATGGTCATATCAATTTTTCAGCTACATGATACCCAGTTTACTGTGACACCCGCTATAACTTAATGAAAGTGAAAGGTCACAAACATTTCCTGAGTCTGTTGTCTCAGCATTTGTACATTTATATATGACGCGCAGTCTGCATAGGACATTACTGACTTATAGTCATTGTTAGGGTTATGTTAATCCAGTTGAATTAATATAAATAAATGGCATGCATGTTCCAGCTCTCTTTTAATAGACAACAGTGAGTAATGTCTCCTGTGATTGCTATAAAATTGACACTTGTCTTGTATTTATACTGTAATGCTGTCATGACATTTTGTCTTACTTCTGTCTGCTTCTCATTTATCCAGCATTCATTCCGACCCAATTTCCTGTCTACAGCCTACCAGCTGAAAGAGGAAGGCTTCAAGGTGAGTAGTTTTATGCTTCAAACACTATAGACTAGACTTCTCATTTAAGATCAGACATATTTTCCTCTATGAGTTTCAACACTGGTTGATGGAGCTTAGTACTTATTATGTTTCCATCTTCATTAAAAGATTAAAAGTAGGATTTGTTGGTTGGTGTTTGTAAACACTCAGATTTCAAAGTTGGCCCCTCCTCTCCAGAGAGAGAAAACTAGAGCAGTGGTGGTTGAGTGAGCTAGAGAGTAAACGAAGAGAGCAAATGTCACTGTTGAGAACAAAGATGTGAATCAGATAAAATAGAAAGGTGCTGTATGGGAATGTGGAGCTTCATCCTGTCCACTGTGGCCTCTGCTCAGCCCCACAGCCCCAACAAACAGATCTGCAGCTCTTTATACAGCCATGACACAGAGTCAGAGAGCAGAGCAGAACAGAGGAGAGGAGAGGAGAGGAGAGGAGAGAGACAGCTGGGGGCTACACTCCCACTGCCCAGAGACTGACACCAAGTAGTGTTCCAAACACAGCAAAATAGTTAGAAAATACAGAGGGTTGAGTATGTAGATAAATACACATATACACTTATGTGTATTTAAAATAATTATTTTTGAATGGTGAGTGAAAATAATTATTTTTGTTTAAATCCATGCACTGTTTTTTTTTTTTTAAGTAAAATTCTGCATGGCATATATTGTATATTCTGTATTGATTATACAAGGAGTGTAGGAGAATTGCTATAATATTTGCCTTATTGCTGTCCTCCAGCTCTATGCCACTGAAGCCACTTCAGCTTGGCTTTGTGCCAATGATGTGCCTGCTACTCCAGTAGCCTGGCCCACTGAGAAGGAAGGAAACACCAGCTTGCCAAGTATTAAGAGGTTGGGAAGTATTTTTTTTTTTTTTTTNAAAGCCAGCCAAAGTAAACCTGAGCCAAAGCCTTGAGCCACTGACTTGCTTATGGTTTCCTGGGGCCATGATTAAGTAATAAATAAATTGTGATTCATTAGATTCAAAATAGGATATCTGATCAGCATAGGATATTGCCTGAAGATCTGAGGGCATAGCCCCTTCATTATCGCTGTAATATGCTGACAAGATCAAAGAAGATTCAGCAGACTCTGAAGTCCAGTCATTGCATTAGCCAGAATAGGGCTTGACTTGGCAGGATGAGGAAAGTCTTATATCAGAGCTATATCACAGCAATGCCAAATAAAGTTTAGGGAAATCAAAAAAGCTGTGCAACCATCTTGATCTTTAGAAAGGAAAGTTACATGTAATGATTTTTAGTCCTAGATAATCAAGGGCAACATTAATTTTCATTATAGCTGATAGCACTGAAAGTAAAGCTGCCTTATTAACAAAGGTGTTAGGCTATTGGTCACGTTGATTCAGTAAAGTATGTTTAGTTTTGAGAAATAAAACCTTTTCCAATTTTTTTTTAGCAACATAGAATAATTGGTGTACCCTGACTGCGACTGCAGTTTTCAGATAATGATACAACAAAAAATTTATGATTATGGTACAGTAAAATCTGGACCATATTTTTGGAAATGAGCAGTTGAAGAACTGAATGTAAATGGCTTTTATTAGGATTAGACTAAACACAGCACAAACACACATTTATGATGACACTCAATGGCATAATGTGTTTCCTAGGTCCTTGCCCTTATCACTACCACCCTCTAATCCTTACCCTAAACTGAATCTAAACCCAAGTGTAACCTTAACCTTAAGTCTCAACAAATTGCCCTTTGAAGTTGTGGGTAATAGCCAAAACAGCAATTTTCAACTGAAACACATACACAGAGATATTTTAAAGGCCTAGTTTCTGTATTGCCTTTTTCATTTGAAGACCTTGAAGGACAGAAAACGGTGACAACAAAGGTCGTATTTCTCACTATAAAGAGTTGGCCTCTATGCCAGCCAGTGTATATTGCATGTGTATATGTGTGATAAAAGAAATATGCTGTATTATATAAAGAATTAGGGAATCCGCAAATTAATGTTTTTTAATGCAAATTAAAAAACATGCTATAAGCAATGTAATTTCTCATTAAGAATTATTTGTCACCTTATTTACATGCTAGAACTCTTCTAGCCATGGGATTTTTTTTACTGGTGTTTTACTGACTGACTCTATAACCTAATAAATAGATGGTTGGCACATACACAGATAAAACAAGTGTCTTGCACTGATGTGAATGTTTATTTTTGACGGGGGCAGAGAACACTCACTGTAGTATAGCCCTGTTGGCTTAAAAAGTTCATACAGCAAACTTACTTTGTGCATCCAGTAGAAACAAAGCAGTCCAGGCATGCTAATGCATCTGGTTTGGTATACAAAGTTTTGTAAATTATTTGGGTCACATTGGTTTGATAATCTTCTCTAACAACTACTGATTTACTTTGGCTCTCTGTCATTTTGTGCCAAGCAGTTAGTGTACTGTCAGCTTATCTGAACTCTTTTGCTGAAACCTGCTGCCAACAGTTTTATTTAAGGGGGACAGTGAGAGCTATTGGGATTATACTGTATGTACTGTGAAACCAAAGCTGCAGTGCCAGATGTTGATTTTTACTGGGATCAACTGTACTAACATCTCTGTCACATTACAGGAAGATGTTTGAATCAGGTGTATTATTTAGCATATTACATTATGCCACTTAAGGTGGTTTATATTACAGTTTTGATTATGTGATCTCTTACACTTTTTTCTCTTTTTTTTGGTAGATTGATCAACGAGGGCCATATTGACCTGGTAGTCAACTTGCCCAATAACAACACACGCCACCTAAAGGATAACTTCCTTATCCGTAGAATGGCTGTCGACCATGGTGTTCCCCTCATCACTAATTACCAGGTCAGCAAATGTCATACTACCTTATGTCTCTTTTTGATGAGCTTAAGCTTGCAGTAACATACCAGTATACTGCATGTTCAGTTTAAGCTTTTTTTTAATGATGTATTCAGTGTATTTATTTATTCAGTTAGGATCTTTTTAGACTTAATTTTTGCAGTCGAGGGGTTTGTGTAATGTTACTACATGTTTTAGATCGTAGTCCCAGACGGTTGGTACAGATAATTTATGATGACTTTGGAGGTGGAACTATAAACCACTACTTTACTTAATACTTAACATTAATTAAAAGTGGCCTGAATTTTATTTTTTTTCTGTATGTATTAGGTGGTGAAGCTGTTTGCAGAGGCAATTCGCTATGCAGGTGAACTAGACACTACCAGCCTCTTCCACTACAGGCAGAAAGAAAGCCAACAAAGAGGTGTTGGCCAGCAGATCTAGAGCTTCTTTCCTTGCCCTTTGGTTCTCTTTTGTAAAGCTGCAATGTTAAGTGGGAGCAAATTTTGTAATGTAGTTTCTATATATTTCTTGTATCTATTTTCCCATTCCCTGGTGCCCAGGAAGTGGTGAATTGTTTTAGGGAAGAGTAACAATCTTTCAAACGTTACCTAGACCAAAACACAAAGCATGTTGGGTTCACTGGTTAATACACTACTGCTTTATATATCAGTTGTGAAATCCATCTGGTTGGTTATCCTCTTTCGGCAGGACACTTGCTTTTAAATGTTAATTAAAAAGGCTCTCATGGGATCCCATTTCTTAATTATGTAGTGGATTTAACAGCATATCATAGAACTATATTTTATGATACAAGATGTATAGGAGTTGTGAATGTTAATAAGTTGTCTTTTTAAAAAAATGGACTGTGGTCCAGGAGCTGCATTCACAAAGGATCTCATTTTACCACTGAAGTCTTGTAAAAGGTGTTAAAAGCTCCTTGTAAGAAAAGCTGCTGAAAGCAACTTAACTGAGATAATTGCCAGGGTTACCATGCCGCTATTGAAGGTCAGATGTTTTTTAGGTAAACCTTTGTTGCAATTTAAAAAGACAACTGTTATGTCGGATGTGGATGAACACCAGCCAGAGATTTTTCACAAACTGGAAACCTAAATGTTTTGTTTTACTTAATGGCTTACCAGTGACAGATAAAGCATTAATGGGTGCTTGCTTACCATTAATAAAGTTCTTAATTGCAGTTAAAGTTAAAGAGACATTCTGAACATGGTACCAAAGAGCATAGCAGCACTGTCTTTACATTGTAAATCTTTAAAGGCAATGTTGCTTGTATGTTTCAATGTTTTCTTTTTCTTTTATTTATGATTAATCATTTATGTTCTATTTTATTTTTCAATGTATGGACCTCTGTGAATGTGATGCAATGTTGTTTCAACATCTTCACTGTGCCTGATATCATTTTAATACAAATGGTTTGGCTTAATGCTTTTTATGTGCATTCAGCCTTATTCTAACATGTACTGTATTCATTACTTTTAAGCAACTGTTAAAGTAAGTGCAATGAAGGTAAATGTTACAATGTTTTAATAAGTAACTGTTATTTAGTTGGAGCTCCAGCATTGATCCCTAACTTTAAAGTTTGAAGTTATGACAACTGATCTGTTTATACTTGGATTTATGTGTATATGCTGTATGTTTCAAATTGAGTCTGTGTCTGAGTATACTCATGATCAAATGAGTATGATCAAACATCATGATCATCATAACATCATAACTGCATTTAACCAGACACTGTTTAACAATAATCCCCCACTCTGCTTAGTTAGTGTTAGTTTGTGTTTTGTATTAATCCAATGAAGAGCATGACTCTTTTCTCATATGTGGATGTGTTTGTTGGTGTTTGTATTGGACAAGTATTAAAACTGTTTTGTTTTTCCTCCCATGCAAAAGCCTGTACACATTCATACAACACACACAACAGTAAAACTACATCAAAACAGAGAGCAGTTTACTGTAGATTAAAAAGACTTATAAAGACTTTAACCATAGTTTTATCAGTAAAGTCTATTAATGCCAATGCTTAAACACCACAGCTGTTTTGACCATGAGAATAAGCCCAGGTTCCCAGGCCCTCATCATCTTCATAAATATTTTACTGTTAAAATTATTTTAAAATCTATTAAACCTTTTCAAAACCTATTAAAATCTTACTAAAGTGTGTCAAAATCATTCATGCATAGCTCCTTCGGACACATTCACCTTTGGGCACCATGAGTATCAGTCACAATGCCGTTGGGGTGAATGCTAACACAAATGTAAATACATGAAAAAAGTCTATACAGATAATCTAAGTTACTTTGTAGTCCTGTTGGCATAATGGATTCACATTTCTTTTACAGACGCAACTCTCCAAAGAGTGCTAATATTGATCTGCCTGCAAATCCTCTGCAACGTTCCTCCAGCTATATGACCTGTTCAGCAGCCTCACTCTTCAGCTTTTATATGTAATTCAGGATATCTTTTTTTTTTGATTAAGCAATATCACTGTGTCTTTAGCTCTGTAAAAATCCACAAACAGCACAACTTCACTGAATGGGAGTTCAGTTTGTTTTTTCCCTCTATGTCCACTGTAGAAAAAACAAGCAATTTAAAAACAAGAGGGGGGTAGTTGATATCTTAACGGTGAATGTGGTTTCACTGGTAAGTCCACCAGAAAACAAAGCTTCTGCATTTGTGACTCAGTGGTGAACCATATCAAAGATGCCGTATTTGTTGCAGTACTCTGAAGGAGTGTAACAACTGCATTTGACCTTTATTCAGATTTCCATACAGAAAGTCATGTGGCTAATCACATTTGAAGCAGCTTCTGTCATTTTTCAATGAAGTTGTAGTTGTTGACAACTCATCTGAATCACTATGAGTTGCTTGTTCTTTATAAAGTCACTGATCCTTACACACACTTTACAGACTAGTAATACTGTAGCTTTTGAATGTTGTCACTACCAATTGCACAAGCACACTTACTGTAATAAACCCATATGTAGTTGTATTGTGGTCTGACAGGTAATATTCCAATGAGAAGATTGTGTCAGTGCAAACCTTCATTGGATCATTTACGTTGGAATAAATGAGAAACTGCTGTGTTAAAATGGCATAATGGTATAGACACCTAGGGACTCTGCATTGATCAGTGCTTCTTAACAAGCCAGTCATATCAGTTGGGTGAAATATAGCACCAAGCAAGTAACCATAGTTGAAAGCGTAATATCACTGTCCTTGTCAGTGAGGAGGTGTCAGAGAGTAGCAGCAACACCAGTGCCAGAGAAGTGAGAAGTACATGAGCAGAAACTTTTTGTGAATTGGCCCAGGGTTATTTGTGAGAAGGACTTACAGTATGTCAAGACCTGAAAGCTGCACTGGAAGGACTGAAGGGGACATTGTGGCAATAGCCCATCCAATGAATGTTAAAGACTCCACTTTGAAAGAAGTGCAAATGGTAGTAGAGGTCAGTATCAGTCCCTGGGTCTAATGGTGTGACATATACTCCAGATGTGTTGTGGTTTTTCTGAAAGCTTATTAGAATAAGTGGGAGTGTATTTCTAGGCCTTAGTGAAGGGGAGTGAGATATCATTATTATATTTTATTGTCTGTTACCTAAAATGGTATAGGAATAAGGAAATAGAGGTAAGCTAATCAACACCTCCATGCAGAAAACTGAAATAGCTATGTATAGATGCTTAGAGCAACATCCCAACTAGGATGAAGTGTTAACCAGAGAAATCAATGAGAGCATTTCAGTTGTTAAGGGTGTACTTTCAAGTAAGATATTTTTGAGGCAATTTCAGCAGTGCTAGAAAAGCCAGTTAGCAGTACAGACTACAGTGCCAACAGTCTCAGCAGGGAGGAAGTGAAACCCCAGGCAGTTTTACAAGACTCAGCACTTAGACATAGGGATATTGTAGAGCAGGTACATGCTGGGCGTGGGGGGTTTAGAGGGGACATAGCACAGTCTCATCAAGGCAAAGCAACAGCAGCAGTAGGCAGGAAGAAACTAGTTGTAGAGAAGAGGATGCTAAATGTGCATGAGCAGTCTCTCTGGTAAAACATGGTCAGTCAGTGGGTGAAGTGGTAATGTGTTGAAAAGAAGAAACTTAGCTGGATGGAAGTGTGCAGCTTGGAGGCTGGCAGGATTAGATTCAGGATGTCCTCTTATCCCACAAATATGGGTAAATGGATCAATAAGGACCCAGCATCCCTTGTGGTCAGGTATTGCTTCACGTTGGCACATTCTATCATTTTTATGATAATAATAATTTTTTAAAAGACTTAAACAGAACACTGACTCAGCCAACCTGGTTTCGTAGAGCAGATTGTTCCAGAGCCTCAGGTCCTGACTGCAAAGTGTCCTCTTTAGTTTTCAGCTAGGCATGTGGAATAGATAAAGACCTCTGCCCGAAGATGTCAAACTATGTACTGATGTGTAATGTTCCAAAACTGGAATTGGATACTTATTGAAGAAATATGTCTGTTTGTTAATGAGGGTGAACAGGTATGGTATAGAAGGGCAAAAGGCTTGACTGTAAAATGAGAGTACATTTAGAAAAAAGCTCATGAAGTAGTTCCTCAGGAGAAATCTATCACTAGTCAAAGATAACAAGAATGTCCTGATGTGTACTTCATGAACAAAATATAAAATATATTTGTTCCCAGAAACTCAGCTTTCTTCATTGTAGAATCT
>JANJYP010172356.1:0-30326 GCA_024605115.1 Rastrelliger brachysoma
TGTGTGTGTGTGTGTGTCATAGCATTTTACTAGTTCAGTGTGTCAGGTCTTTGTAGTCTTGGCTTTTTGTTTCCTCAAACATTTTGTTAAGACTCCAACAGATTTATGAGATTGAAATGATACCCGGCCACTCTGCTGTGCCCTGTTGCAGCAGGTGGAGGTTACATAGCCAGTCATAGTTTCACTGTTGCTGAAAAACAGGCATTCTTCCCCCTCAAAACATCAATTGCCAGTGTGTATTCTTAGACCTACAAGTTCTAGTACTCTGTGTTATAATTTGTCTTCACTGACCGAAACACTGAAATGATCATGGTTGCAGTATGTGTAGTGGTCACGAGCTGA
Source organism: Rastrelliger brachysoma (assembly GCA_024605115.1). Lineage (NCBI taxonomy): Eukaryota > Metazoa > Chordata > Actinopteri > Scombriformes > Scombridae > Rastrelliger > Rastrelliger brachysoma. The sequence continues at coordinate 343 of JANJYP010172356.1, forward strand.
GAGGAACTGGACCTTCCATAGTTCTAGGAAAGAAACAAGAGGTGCTCTGGAGACAAAAAATATCACTGTAGTGCTTTAAGGAACCAGAATAGAAAAGCAGAGAATAACAGTAGTTCAGAAGCTATACATTGTGATGTACAAGAGTTTCCAGTGAGTCACAGTCAAGTCAGGTGTATGTTTTTACAAGCCCAAAGAGTCACATATAGTGCAGTGGCTAGACATAATAATGTTATCACCCAATGGAAAAGTACTTAGATTGTGCTTGAAGTTAATTACAATAAAAACACTGTCACAAAAATAGGTTGTAATCCTCTCAAAGTCAGGTTTTCAGCTATAGAAGAAATCTGAGAATCAGCATTTGATATTTTTTAAAGAAACCGCTAACTGACTGTAAAGGACCATGTCATTTACTGTAAGTCCAAACTGCAGTTGTGACTCTAAATAAAAAAGGCATTTAAAAAAGGCTTAATAAGTTGATATGTCAAGGGAGTTGACTGAAATCCTGACAACATGCTGTTTAATTATGCAGGTAACAAATATTACTAATTTGCATATAACCTAATTATGTTCCACATTTGAAGCAATTTTGCAGTTGTGCTAAATACCAAAGCAAAGTGTTTTTAGTGGGGAATTAATTGTCAAATGTAAGAAATGCAGATAAACCTCTCAACAAAATTTAGTTTGTGTTGTCACACAGATTTCATGATCTACTACTACTACTCTGAAAGTTTTAGCTGAACAGCTGCGCTTTGCATACTTTAATGCCAGATAATTAATTGAGGTCCAAACTGAGCTAGTAATGAAGTGCTTTACCTTTTTGATATTTGGGCAGATCAGACCTTTTTATATTTACATTCTCACTCCTGTACCACTTGCACTGCAATGAGTGGATACAAATTTAACAAATTTAATCTACTGATCTGGGGCAGAGCAAATCAGGACATCATTTGCTAAATGTCCTGAGCGGCTCGGCTAAACTGTTTCCTTGAAGAAAGTCTGATGAAGTGACAACATAATTTCCACTACCACCTGTACATTCTATAGGTAACAACTGTTGCAAACAATTGAATATCTGTATGGATTTATATCCATACAGTGTGATTTATATACATACTGGGAGGAACAAAGTCCTGGTAATGTTGAAAATGTGCCATTACCAATTTAAACATCAACATGTTGAAGTGTGTACATGAAATTTCTCATTCAAAAGAGGAGAAACTTGTTCGAGTCTCAGTCCCCAGCATGTCCTCTCTGACCACCGCTGGATTTGCAGAACTCCCCTGTGCCTCATTTCCTGCTTCACCCCTTCTCCTCCTCCCCTTTTTATTCCCCTCATCGCCTCCCACTCCTTCCCTCTGTGAGACTGAGCCATGCTTGTCGGCAGTGGCTGAGGTTTGGCACTCCGCTCCTCCAACCCACGCCTCAGTTTCTGCTCCAAAACCATCTTTTCCATTCGATCCCAAAGGCAGTGAATGGATGGAGGGAGTGAGTGAGTGAGGTTTATTTTTTTTCTTATGTTGTAAGAGGATACAATAATCCTTAATATTGTTGACCAAACTGCAGCTAATCTAAAAAAAAAACAACTTTCAGTATGTTGCCCTCTTATCAGTCTACTGTAAATTAAGATTAACTTAATTACACAAAAACGTAACTTTTTCCTCGTCAACCAAGGGTTTCCTATTATGCATATCATAATTTATATTCATTACTGAATACCGCTATAGTTCTGTCGCTAAAGAAAGACCACTCAAGTAGTTCATGAAACTATAGAACATGTAGTGTAACCTAAATGCTACTATGTCTGTACTATCTCTAAATCATACATGAGCTGTGGTTCCACAGCTTACATATCACACATAAGACCAGCTCACACACACTTCAAGGTGTATAAATGTGTGTTGAGAGTTTGAAATTGATGACCTATTTTACAACAGGCCAACCCATTAAACAAACCCGGTGATAACTCGGAGAACACCTGCCTCCTTCTTAAAGCCTCACCTCACTGTAACCTCTCCAGCCTCTCTAAAGGTCGGCCACTCTTTCACACACTCATAATTTAAGGCAGTCTGTCACCACTAAGATATTATACCTTACCCTAAGATACAGCGTTTGCTATTTCTAGGCTAACTATCAATTTCATAACATTATCACAGCTGTAGTTTGAAAAGTGGCTTGAACAGGAAATTGGATTTTAGGAATGTAAAACAAATTGTTCAACATTTTGAAAATCTGCTTATTCACTTAAATGAGAAGCTCAATTCTCTCACTCTGTGTTTTGAGCCAGTAGACAATTAGCTTCGCATAAAGACTAGAAGCAAAGGGGAAGAATTAGTCTTGCGACCAAGACCTCTGAAGCTCATTCTCATTTGTTTAATTTGAAGACAAACAGAAATTTAAAAATAATCAGTAGATATATTGATGATTGATAAATTCTTTCAAACATTTATAAAGCAAAAATGGTAAATGATTTTAGTTTCTCAGATGTAATCGTTTGCTGTGTTTCTTTGTCATATGACAATAAAGATTTAAGTTTCAGACTGGTTGTGAGATTGTTCTCTCATGCCCAAAACATCCTCTTCTACATTTTGAATCTGATATCAGCTTGAACATGTACAGATATATTTGAAAAGATTCTATTTCAAGTTAAGAACAAGAAAAAGAAGTAAAATTTTGGTTGCCTGCTGCAGTATGAAAAGATGAGGGGCAGCTTCCAGAAGTCAACCAATCAGAACAGAATGGGCCCAAGGAGGGGGGAGCTGCACTGGGGAGACTCATAAATTAGGCTAGTTAAATGAGGAACGTTGTGAAATGTAGATCACAAATATTCCGGTAGAGTCCCAGAATAAAAACACCAACCCAGAAATGCACATGGTACACCTCCTTTAAGTAAATTTCCAAACAGATTTAGCAAATCTTCACGAATTTCCTCTTTGTCCCTCTCATGTGAGGATTTTCTTCATCTTAAATGACAGGAAATTGAATATTTGGGAATTTTGGGCAATTGATTGGATTGTTTCACTTGTGTTCTGACATTTTATGGACCAGACAATTAACAGCGAAACTGAGAAAATATTCAGCAGATTAAATCAGAATGAAATAGTTGCAGCTCTAAAGGCAATTAAACCCATTGCGCTCACTAGAATTAGTCATAAACTTTCAAGTTTAATTCACATTCATATGACTTTCCACACCATTAGACTTTATTATCTTCTAAACTGTGACCTCTTAAAGTAATGACTTGTATCACCACATATTGCTCTTGAATAACAAGATTTCTGCAATCAGATGTCTTTCTGTAGTTATGTAACAGCAAACTTTATGAGGTTATTTGTATATGCTTTGAAATAGATGGTTTAATGTCCTGTGAGTCAACTCCTGCTTCTCTGGAACAAACTAAGCTGAAATAAAAATGGAGGAAAGTGAAACTGCTCAGGAGATGGAACAGGTCGTTAAGACTGTTATTTGGCCACCTTTGACCATCTGTCTTTATGGCCCTGCCTCTCAGCTGTCATAGTGATATAATGGGGTGAGGTTGAAGGTGTGTGTGTGTGTGTGTGTTTGTCTAAAAGAGGAAGAGGTAAGGACTGAGTTAACGCACAATGACTCACCTCAGTGCTTTTACAATCTCTCCTATGTAGGTACAGTATGTTTGCTCTACATGTTGATTAGATACAGTAGGTAGTGGAAAAGACTGCAGGCGGTTTTTAAAAAAAGATTAAAAATGTTTAAATAAAGAGTCAAGCGGAATTGATGTTGCTTTTGTCATGTCAGTTCAGTCATTTATTCAATACTCAGTCAAACTGGGAACAAAACCAGTCACATGTGTTCCAAAGTCAGTGAGCAGCCAAGTAATTTTGACGACTGGATGACTCAGTTTTAGGGTGTATTTCTACTGTTAACTCTTTGATGGATGGCGTGTCTGCCTATTTTATGAAGGTTGTTGAATTGGTCGATTGTTCATTCTTACCCTGCTTACACCTGGTGTTAAAATGCAAAGTGTATCTAAATACGTCATCTGGATAAGAAAAAAGCATGTTAATTCAAGTGTAAATTCACTCAGAACACAATCAGATTGGCCAGACCACATTTGGAGGTGGTCAGACTCACATTGTGACTGGATCTGTTACTATACGATTGAAGCTATCTTGAGTTGAAAAGAACCTGGACTGAAGCATCCTCAATCACAATCGTGAACTAAATTCTTTTATGAGTCTGAACCTACCAATGCATGGTACACCGTATATTGTTTAATTTCCCTCACTATGACTTTTGGCCACCTTGTACAAACTGCTTAATTTCAGGTAGGCCTTAAGGACTTCCTGGATTAGATAAAATGATAACTAATGAATGTAGTCCAGACAGGATTTCCGTTTTCCTCCCAAGCTTATTATATTTTGTGGAAAAACCCTAACAGTCATTTATGCTTCATATAATTGTTTCAGTCATGACTACTACTAGATTTGTATAAACCCATTTCCATCACTGTCACTCGACTCTCCATATCATGTGTCTCTGGAGACCGTTGTCTACATCTCTCTCTCTTCTTTCCTGCGAGTTATGTTAGTCTCTGTCTTTCTAGTTTGGTCTTTAATAATGAATTCTACAGAGGGACTTCTCTGTGGCTCAGAGATCCTCTCAGAGCTCCCAGTATAAGCACATATTCACTGCTCTTAACAGGCCTGCACACACACAATACAAAATGTACACTTAGCAACACACAGAGACACACTTGGAATATCTCTGAGATTCCTGAAAAATTCATAGCATCCAGCGCTAACAGACTTCAATTGAAGGCATCAGCTTTACTACAAGTTGCCTTTTTATTTCTGAAGAGCACTGAGTGCTCCACTTCATCCAACAAGCTCATTCTAGTTGGATATTTCAGCTTCCTTTGTGATAGCGTTGTTATTTTATTACATTTGTCTGAGGTTAAATACATATGTCACCATGAACATGTTGCTACTCAGAGACACTCATGTTAGTGGGATTATGTCACATTCAGGTTCTTTGTCTTCAAATATAATACCTTACTGCAGACACCTCAGTGTGACCTTTGATAACATTCTTAATTTTGATCCTGTCAGGTCTGTAGTCCAATGTTGCTTCCTTGTTTGGTGTAAAACCTTTGAATCTGCTCACACCACTAAATGAAGTTGACCAAATGTGTAATGAGATTGCAGTTCTTTCTGATATCAGTTAACTTGCTTCCTGCATCTGCAAAGTATTGAAAAGATTCTCAGATTTTAGTCTAGTTTAAACTCTTAAGACTTCACCCATATGCACCATTCATAGTGCTACACATGATTGTACAGATGAAAAATAACATTGGTAGTTTTGCAAAGAAAAGAAAAGAGACCCTGAGAGAGAAAATTAAACCCTGCTTACTTTCTCACCTCTGGACGCCAGGCAACTGTCAGACGGTTGGTTTCAGAAAGTATCATAAATTGTCGGACATAGCCCCCACATGTTTGGCGGTGTCAGACACTTTTCAGCAATCCAACAAGCACATTCTTTGAATCATACTGACAACTAGTCCCTAGATGAAAACTAAACACCAGAGGAGACTATGTTCATAAAACTCTGTATAGATTCATGACTAAAACTCTGTGTTCACACAAAGACAGAAATATTGCTGTAATGCATTATTTCAGATTTCACATTTATAAAGCTGTGTGTATTCACGGCTATACACTTCAGTCATGCCCCCCTACAGCAAGCTATATATGGATGAAGATGTACCCCACCTGCTCCACTGCTTCACCCCGTCAATGAAATAAGGCAGTGAAGATTCACTGATGATGCTGCACCAGCACTGTTTTCTGAAAGATGAAAGATGTCTTTACACATGACCATTTCATACAGTTGTGCAGCTGTTTATATCATACATGCCATTAATTCACTACATGAATCTGTAAACTGTCAGTGACTTTGATATCAGAAATGTAATCAATGATTAATTTGTAGCGCTCTAATCTAAGTTTAATGATTAATCATACAAAGGTAATCATTGTTTCTTTAATAAATGTGCCTTTAATTGGCATGTTATAAATCTGTGTAAAAAACAATGTTTTACTAAAAGATTAAGAAGAAGCTTTATTGTCATTGCTACAAGTGCATTGAAATTTTGTTCGGCATCTGCAGCTACAAGAAGGGGAATCGGGGTCATGATTCCTTTAGCAGAAGTTTGTTGGTGCAGGCTCTCATGATTCTGAGTCTGCCAGAGGGGAGGCTGGTAAATAGATAGTGTCCCGGGTGGGCAGCATTATCCCAGATCTTTGTGGAAGGAGATAACTAGAGTAGACCTGCTCTAGTTGTGGAAGTGGGGAGCCAATGATCCTCTGAGCTATTGTGATGACCCGCTACAGTTGTTTCTTTTCAGAAGCAGTGCAGTTGGCATACCAGAGTGTACATCCATAGGTGACACTCTCTATTGTGCAGCAGTAGAAGTTTTTCAGCAGAGGAGGAGGGAGTTTGTTCTTGCTCAGCATTCTCAGAAAGAAGAGACGCTGCTGGGCCTTTGTGATGATGTGGGTGGTGTTCACAGTCCAGCCCAGGTCCTCTGAGATATGCAGGCAAGAAACTTGATGTGTAAGAAACTTGAAGCTAGTGACCCATTCTACTTCCTCCCCAATGGTGCTGAGGCCTGAGTGCCATGTGGTACTCAACTTCCAGAAGTCAATGATGACTTCTTTTGTCTTCTTGGTGTTGAGGTTAAGGTGGTTGTCACTGCACCAGGCCACCAGTGCTTGGACTTCCTCCCTGTATGGTGCTTCCAGAAATTTGATGAGAGTGTTGGAGGCATGGGTGACAATGCAGTCATAAGTATACAGTATGTACAAGACTTGACTCAGCACACAGCTCTGAGAAATACCAATACTGAGAACGATAGTGGAGGATGTGGAAGTGTCCATTCTAACAGGCTGACATCTCTAACTTCATATTTAATCTATCCCTCATTACATTACCCTCACATTGCTGTACAAAAACAGTAATAGACTTGGTCTGAAGTCAGTCTGAGTTGTGCAAATTTTGTTTGTAAATACAAATACATGAGCAGAAAATGTTCATTCGTGGTATCTGTGTGTACACATGGTAATGGTTTCTCAATACAGAAATAAGGTCTTGTTTAAATCCCCTAAAACAAAAAGCTTTTACTACGTGTTTTCTGATTTATGAATTTCAAAGTAAAAAATTAAAGTTAAAGCACTATGTATATAAATTATTATTATTGTTATTATTATTATTATTATTATTATTATTATTATTAGTTATTATTGCAAAAACACCTACCTAAAGTGAAATAATAATAGTAAGAAAATATAATGCATTTATAGAGCTGTCCTTTATAAAAACCTAAAAATATCAGGAGCAGAAAAGCCAAGTGTTGCAAAGTGTAATCTAATCTTTCCATTTTGGTATAGTTAAACAGTAATACAGAGTAACATGAAAAAATGTAGCTGTAAATCACTTGCAATTTCTTGTAAATTTCATTATATTTATGCAAATCTTCACCTGTTCTTGCATATATATGTGATTGACACAGAGCTACAAATCAAAACAAAGCAAAGAGCGAGAGGAGACAGGCAGAATTCCTGATACTTTTTCCAGGCCTGTTTTTATGTGTTGGCGACCTGCGTGTTTGGGGGCAAAGGAAACAGCAGAGGAAATGCCAGCGTTAGCGTGGGAGAGCAGTGGCCACCTCACTCCATCACTGAGGTGAGTGGGTTTAGACCACAGTCTGCCTTTAAAAGGCCTCAGACAGAAACGCAGAAACAAGAAAGAGGGCTTAGTGCCAAGTATTTTATTAGTTTCTTACATTGTCATGATACTCTATATGAGGACTATTTGGATGGTAATAGTACTTACATAAAAGCCATTTAATTTATAACATAAATTTAGCGGGGCTTAAGTGCTACAAATCCTGCCTAATCAGATGAATTAGATTCACAAATGTTGTCTTAATGGACAAAAGTAGTTCAGAAATGTGAACATGAAGTTTAAATCTCTGCAAAAGCCTGAACCAAGAACATTTTAATCTGTGAAAAAAAGGCATTGGCTCTGTTCCACTGACAATGAATGGGAGACTTTTTCTGAATATTGGATACAACCCAGGGTGATTTTCCAGGGATATGAGCAGATTTTCTGCTTCAGAAATGATCAGTTGAATGTAGTCCATGGGTATGAAAGCTCAGGTGTGCTGACCAAGGTCAGTGTCCTGTAGATAGATATTTCAATACTCTGTACTTCACTTTGTATGTCAGGATTTAGAAACTGTTATGTCACGGCTGCTACTGCGCATATCTTAGGTCTGAAAATATTGCAAAATGTATTTTATGCTTGACCGAAGTGGAAATGTATATTGATAAAAGCTAAATGCATCAATGGAAACATGATGATGAAGGCTGGTGATGAAGTTTTGATGTAAGTGAAGCATGTAACTAAAATGGAATCTGGTAAGTCAGAAAACTAGTCACCAAATTATTTTATTATCATAATTATTTTATGTTATTTCAACAGCTTTGATGTCAGCAGCTCCTACACATCTAGTGCTAGCCGTTAACCATTTTTCTTTCATGGTCTAGCTATGGTAATAACTAACCAGACTGCCAAAAATGCTGCAGAAAAACGTGTGCAAATTTGACATCACTCACAAAAAACGTGCAAGTTGACGTACTAATGCGAGGTTTATGTCTTGTGCAAGATAGTATGCACTGTCCATTTAGTACGTTTGCCATAATGAATACGCAATATAGGGCTTTTAACCCCTGTGTGCAAAATACAAGTAGGAGAGAATGCAAATATGTTATTTAGAAACTGCGTCTAAAAATAATACCTTCGAAAGGCAGCTATTAACTGGCTGCACGCTGTGCACACAGATGACGGATGCACAATGACACAATATACATGGAACTGACTTTTTTCACCTGTGTTAATAAGTTTGGAGTGCAATATTTTTTTTATTTTACTAACTGATTTACACTAAAAGCCAAAAAAGTAAACAGTAAAAATGTTAAAATAATTCAATTACAAGAACTATTTGAAAAGGACAACACAGACTGAACAGTAAAACGACGAGAGGAATAGAGACATAAGACCAAAATAAATTAAAAAACAATTGTCATCAATTTAAGAAGCCATCTAACATCAGTGCCCAGCAAGTCTCAAGTTATTACAGAAGTAGTTTTCCAGGATGAGTTTTCACTTTAGGTGCAGATTGGTAGACATGAACAGCCACTTCCTGAGGGACAGAAACTCCTCACTACAAATCCCAGCTAAGACATCACATCACCCCTGAAAAATCAGCAAATAATACGATTTATCTTTGTCCTTGTTTCTTAGGTACTACACGGATTTGTGTAATATTTTTAGTATGTAGCTTTTCTTTCAAGGAAACAACACTTCATAACAGTCGGTTATAGTAGCTTTGAATTTTATTAATGAGAGTAAGAGACTCTGCTCATCTCAACACCATGCCTCAAGAAAATTACATTACCATCCTGGACTATAGATTTAAGATGGAATTAAGGGCTCTTCCATCTGGCAGAAGGAGGTTTTTTCCACCAATGAATGATGACTCTGTCAACAGTGCATAGATTCAAATATGTTGCCTTTTCTGTTTGAATAAGTTGCACCATACACTTGTGTTTCTGTGCGACTACTCTTTATACTCCATATCAAACTGAAACATTAAAAAACTACAATAAAATTACAAGATTCGAGAGCAGTGGTATATAGTGGAGGAGGGCAGTTTTCTAACTGTATTGTAATTGTGAAACAGGAAGTGTGTGTGTGGAGACAATACAAGAGGTTTCTGTGTTTTCCAAAATTGTAGATTAAAGACTGATGATGCATGTATGAGCAAGTCTGAATGGTGGGTAAATCTCCCCATGAGTTCATGCCTTTTGTTGTCCAGACACTGATGAATTCATCAAAATCTTTACACAAGCCTATTCATCTTACTCTGCTTTTACTGTAGGATTAATAATTAAATCCTACAGTAAAAAAAAAAGTTCAAAGGCCCTGAAAACTTTTTTCTCATTCAGCTTCTTACTATGAGAAATGTTGCACCATAGAACACATAAATCTTTTCCAAAGTTAGAACAATTTTTACCATTTTGTATATTTTTGCTCGGTGCTTTCCTCATTTGTTTGAAGTAGAAACATTGTCAGTTGTAAAAGTCCGATGTCACGTACTTCAGTGCACTAATCAGGAGTTATCTGCATTTAAATCTAAATGTGATGACAGCTCATGTTTCCAGGCCATTAAATCACATCTGATCAAACCACACAATCCTGATGATGCAGATAAGCTGTTTTTTTTTGTTTTTTTTTTTGTTTTTGGTTGTCAATCAGTTTCCATCAATGAAATTAAACTTTAGGTGTCATTTTTTTGTCTAACTAAACAGAACTTAAGTGATGGTCTTATAGCATAATGGGAAAGTCCACCCATGGCTGAGTCAGAGCTTCAAAAATGTATGACCAAATTGGACAATGTAACAGTTGCTGTAACTCACAGTTAGAAACTAACCAGTTAAAATATTACATGAAAGTGGTCAAGCACAATGGTACTGTTGAAAGTAAAGTTATCCAAAACTCATTATGGAACAACTTCACATCGTCATCCTTCACCTTCTTGTAACTGGCTTCACAATTTTCTGTTTTAGGATTTTTATACATATATTATTATTTCTATCACATCTCTACAAGTTACCTGGCATCTGTTACATAATGTGACATGACTTGAAACTGTGACCAAGACACTCCATAGCATACAATCTATGGGTGCCTTTAAAGCAGCATGCTATCTTTGAATAAAACATGAGTGAAGTTCCTAAAAGTTGAAAATCTGTGATGATAGTTTTGTTTACAACTGTAAAACAGTTTGTAGACAAACACACACACGGACTACACACTCTCTAAGAGAGCCTGTTATTGTCCGTGAAGGGAGTGGAAACACAAGAGCCCTAAAGTGTGTGTGTGTGTGTGTGTGTGTGTGTGTGTGTGTGTGTGTGTGTGTGTGTGNTTAGTGAGTGTGTGTTTGTGCGTAAGTCACTGGGGAGGATAAAGAGCCATTGTCTGCAGCTGGTGCATCCCCCACTCCTCCTCTCTGCAGCTGTGAGGAAATCAAACGCTCCTCTTTTCCCTCTCTCTGCCTCTGTCACAACCTGCTGATGCCTTATTAGGTCATTCATGGTGAAACGTAGCGATGACCCAGTGATGGTGTGCGTAGTACAGCAGGTACACCAGCACTATTGAGTTGTTATAAGTGGAAATGTCCTATGTAACATCACAGTGACACCCAGCATTAATAATAACGATAACAAACCTTATCTACAAAGCAGCTTTCATAATAGAGTTATGAAATGCTAGATAAAAAATGAAACCAATGAGAGTAAAAAAGTAGCTGTAATTAGTCAATATTATAGAAAATATTACTAATCAGTGTTTATTCTGATAATCTTCCAGTAGTTTAAAGTCATTTATGAAGAAAAAAAAGGCAAACATTCACTGGCTCCAGCTTCCTGAATGTGACATTTTGCTGCTTTTCTGTTTCGCATCAGTTTTAAATAGAATACATTCACTTTTTTAAAATGACTTTGCACTTGCAACGAGCATTTTTCACTATTTTTGTCATTTTGTAGATTAAAAGGAGTAGTTAACTGATTTATCAAAACAGGTTATGGTCTATGTAAACAGAAGCAATGTGCCTGAACTGGTTATCAGTTTATAATGTTTATATGTTTGAAGGCACCTGGCTGCACTGGTTAAGACATAGTTCCTTCAGCATCTGTAATGGGAGTACTGGCAACCCAGTGCCCAGAGTTGAGCAAGGCCCTGTGAAAACACCCTGCTTGCAAGAAAAAAACAAAAAAAAACAAAAAACATTTTCATTATTTTTGCACAGATTTATCCCAGGAAACTGACAAATGTGCTCACACAGACAGCTGAAGAAGAAGCACATTTCTGATCTGCATATTACAATTCAACCAGTTTTTTATCCTTTGTGTGCACTTTGATTTATGAGCATCAGAAGTGCAAAGGCAGAAAAAGAAAAAAAAAACCTTGTTTGTTTAAAATATATATATTTAAATATGTTAGACTATAATTACACAGATCGTATGATGAAATAAATTTAATATTTAAAATATACATTGTGATTCGCAGCTGTTCTGATACATTTGGCTCAGGTTATCACAGTGAGATAAAGTCACAACACTCACAGCTACATATCGAAAATAAAACTGTATGAGATAAATATAACTCTGAGATTCAGTTAGTTGTGTCTAGTGAGTGGTAAAAAGCCAATTTTCAGTCATGAAAATGTCCGGTAATGAATTGGAACATAAATGTGTGGAGATGTATTTTAACTGTGGTTGTTTATTATAAGGGGAGTACAGTAAAGGCTGTGATTACAGGAAAATAAATGAGAGTCACGGAGGCCCAAAGTCTGAGCTACACCTCTTTTCCCAAATCATTTATTAAAACAGGCAAGCGTTTTAAAATATCAGACGAGCAGAATTTTGACAATCCCACTCATCTCTGGTAAACATACAGTTTAGTGTCTGTTGAAGACAGCATGACAGCACTGTGCATGAGCTCCAAGTTTCTGCTGATGTGCAGGGTAGCGATTAATTAATTGTGTCTGTCTGAATTCTCAGAAATGATTAAACAGATTTTTGCTTTTTGGAATTGCTTTGACACATATTTGTGATATTTCATATAACCATGAATGGATTAAAGCTGCTAGCTGTCAGAGCTTTAGTTTTTGATCCATATGTATGCATTAATGAGAAAGTAGCCTAATAGTGTTTAGTTTTACTGAATAATCTTTGTGTTATTAGAAATACAAAGGGCCAAACAAAACAAAATGCATTTCATTTTCTGTTTCATTTTGCTCACAGAGCTGATCTTGTTTTTCAGTGCCACCATAACATCCTCTTTCCAAATGTAATGTTAAATCACATATCTAAACCTGTTGGTTGTTCATTCCAGTAACAGTAATGAAACATTGTCACACACTTTCTTAGATACAAATTTAATAGTGTTAAACAGGTGTGTAGGTTTAATGTAATATTTTTGGCAAGATGTGTGTTACAACCAGAGCTCATTAGAGTTAATTCATGAAAGTTAATTTGTTCGCCTATGTATAAAAAAGTCTTATTCACAGTTGTGTTGTGTTATTCTTTAAAGGATTTCTTTAAGGAATCACATGTTCATTACATTTTGTCTAAAAATGTTATGCAAAAGTTAGCATGGGCATTAGCATATTCACAGTTAACCATAGCTTGTAAATACACTGTGCTAACTAAGCAACTGGCGTTAAGGTCAGTTCCACCCTCTCATCTAGCCACTTCTGGTTTCAAAAATCAGTATTGCAGCAAAATACATTTGGAACTAAAAAGCAGTTTTCCCGTAGACCATCATCATAATAGAGACGACTGTGGGTGTTGACAAGACACCTTGAACTGTAATCAAGATCAATTATAATTCTTTGTATTATGATTTTTAATCCATTGACATTTTATGTTTGTAAAACTTTCTTTGAGCCAAGAAAAGCAACTTTAAAATCTGTGAAATCCTCACACTGTGAAGTCTAGGGCTGAGCGGAAACTTGAGTGCAGGGCCAACGGGACAAGCACCACTGTACATATTTAGTGCACTGAATGTGAAGAAAGAAGTAAGAAACTTTTTCTGGCAATATGTGCTAATATGTGGTAGCCATTTTCAGTCTGGTACTCTTATAACAGCCTACATTGATGGTTCAAAATGAGAGTCCATAAAACAGTGGATGACATCAATGTGCCTATGTCCAATCCAGTGCTTATGAATGCTAAGTTTATCTAAACAATGATTAAAGAAGATTAATGAGCCTTTTAAGAAAAATAAATTAAAATATATTTTTTTTATTTTTATAAGATGCTATTCTACATTCAGTTTTTAATTGTTTTCAGTAAGCACAGACATGTCATTTAAAACAATTAAAAACTGAAAGCTGACAGTAGGTTCATTAATCATGATCATATTTTGATTGGGAAGTTTCCCAGAAGTTACATGTATCATTCAATAGAGGACAGTGTATCAGTGAATGAGCATGGGCGTGAAAAGCAAGCAGATCTGGTGTGAAGCTCTCGCAGTTCTGCACCTTTAAATCTCTCCGCTCCTCCCTCTCCTCACTTATGAGGCAGAGCCTCTTCCAGTGGTAATGACAAACCAGAGGTGCTCCACGGGCCAGCATGTAATAACAATAATCATGGGCTTTAGCGACAGCAACTCATCCGAAACTCGCATCCTGAGACAGTGAACGAGGCACCTCCGGGCCGCTCTGTTGCTCTGCGGACGCCAAATGGACGTCGATGGACTGGAATGAAACCTCCACTTCTGTCGGGCTGAAGCTGGGGGAAGAAGGGAGAGAAACCTCTGCATGTTTAAGTTTTCTACTCCGACCACAGGGGCATCGCTGCGTGCGTGTTGGATGTGTGTGTGGAGGTGTGTGTTGGGTGCGTGTGTGCGCGCGGCGGCGGCGGTGGTGGAGGTGGTGGCGGCCCCGGGAAGGGAAGTTTAGCGCCGTGATTTTTCTTTTCGTCTGTTCCGCTGTTTTCTTTTTGATGTTGCACCAGGGGACGGGCGGATTAACATTTCCCTGATGAAAATTAACCATCTGTGGAGAGGCTCTGTGATCGTGACTATGATGATGATATCGAGTAAGAGCGTGGAGTGGCTGCAGGAGGAGCTGGAGTCCGGGGCCACCTCTCTGCTGCTGCTGGACTGCAGACCTCATGAGCTGTACGAGTCCTCGCACATCGAGTCGGCCATCAACCTGGCCATCCCGGGCCTCATGCTTCGCAGGCTGAAGAAGGGGAACCTGCCGATCCGCTCCATCATCCCCAATAACGAAGACAAGGAGAAATTTGTCAAGAGGTGCAAGACGGACGTGGTGGTGCTGTACGATGAGGCAACCTCGGATCGGCAGGAGTCCGGACTGGGGAGCTCCGTGCTGGGGCTGCTTCTCCAGAAACTGCGGGACGACGGGTGCAAGGCTTTTTATTTAGACGGTAAGACCAGAAAGGGTTTTAAATCTGAACCTCTGACTTTGTGTCCAAGCTCCTCGGTTTTTAATTCATAAAAATACTCTGGATTGACTCTTCTTTCAGTTCAGTAGAAAGGATTTAATTCCACTCTGATTTAATAGTCCCAGTTAGATTAAGGTTATTTTCCACATAGTAGATTATTAAAATGTAAATATTTGTCTAATCAGGGATAGCTATTAATAAATACATTATTGGATTTTGTTTCCTGAAGCCTGTATCTGTGTTACCTTTTGGAAAAATGTGACAAATTCGGTCATGTCAATTTAATGTAGAGTATTATAGGCTATGAAATAGTTTGTAGGGCACTTTAAGAGGCATGAGTTTAAATAGGATGATCCGTATACTGATTGTAGTTAATCACTTTTATTAATTATAACGAAAAAAGCAGCTTGTTTAGTGTGTTATGACATACTGTAATAACAAAATGTAACACACTGTCAGTGGAATGCACTTTGACAGTTTCCTTCACTCACTTCAGTTATTACCTTCTTCGTATTATATAATCGCCTCTATTATAAGCTTATAAGAAGAAACCTGCACCGATGTCTTCATACATGAAGCCCTGTCAAATATGTTTTCAATTAAATGCTGCAAAAATGGCCCCGCCATGTTGTGCTCCTTCAGAAAAAGACAAGCGTTTTGGGTTTTTTCATGAATGAACAGGGAAACGAGGATGACACTGTCTGAATCAACACGAACAGAACAGGGAAGATAAGACAGAAGCGAGTAGATAATAAGTATGAAATATGCTAACGCTGGAAGAGGTGTGTGTGTGTGTGTGTGTGTGTGTGTGTGTTTGTGTGTGTCTGTGTGTGTATGTCTCTGTGTGTGATCTGTAGATAAACACTGAAATGTTTCATGGCAGTCACAAGGCGAGTTGCCATTCACAAAAAGTCCACTGAGCAGCAGAGTAGTGTGGTAGCAGAGCTGGTTCTCCCCAGGGCTCAGCTTTTCTCAATGGGACACATCTGTCCGCCTGTTTGCCTATTCATAATGACGTAAATATCATGTTATTATAATGTTATATGACATACTGATTTGTGATGCAGTGGCACAGAAAAAGACATTTTATTCAATTAAAAAGTCATATGATGAGACACAATGCAAGTTAGATACTATTTATAATGTATTACCCGACGTGTGTGTCAACTCCAGTGTGAATATGAAACACTGATCTTATTTGGGTCAGTTTCCATTACATCACTGCCTGACTACAGTATATCATATAATATAGAGTAATTAGGAAATAATTACGGTGTACTAAATGTGTGTCAGTTTACCATTGCAATAGTTCAAATGTATTTATTTTTATGTTTTAATTATGATGCTGCTCATTAATTGTGATTTGAAAATCCAAAAGGTTCATTCCTTATTATTCAGATTCAGGCTGCAACTAACAATTAATTTCATTATTGATGCATCTACTGTTCTACTGTTCGCCAGTGACTGATTAATCTGTATATAAAATGGACATGTTAAAATGGATGTTTTTATCCAACTGACAGTCAAAAACTCGAAGATATATTCAGTTTAGCATCACTTGTAATAAAGGAAAAGCATTTATCGTTACATGTATGAACCTGATATAATTTCTCCTTTAAAAATGATTAATCTATTATAAAAATAATTGCCGATTCATTTTCTGTCAGTTGTTTAAGTGATGAATTGACTAATCGTTACAGCTCTAATTCAGATTCCTGACAGCCCTCTTAAATCATGCAGACTCAATATTCAGCTGCCATTTTGTACTTTGAATCACACATTTTGCTTCGCAGTCAGTAACCTGCTCGAGTGACATTACCTTCTTTGCTTTTTTCTTATGTTAAACCTTTTCTGGTCTTTTCTTTGGTCTCCAGGAGGCTTCAACAAGTTCCAGTCTGAGTACCCTGAGCACTGCGAGACCAATTTGGACTGCTCATGTCCCAGCAGCTCCCCGCCGGCCTCTGTTCTCGGCCTGGGAGGCCTTCGCATCAGCTCTGACTGCTCAGACGGGGAATCTGACCGTGAGCCTGGCAGTGCCACTGAGTCAGAGGGCAGCCCGCTACCAAACAACCAGCCAGCGTTCCCCGTCCAGATCCTGCCGTATCTTTACCTGGGCTGTGCCAAAGACTCCACCAACCTGGATGTGCTCAGCAAGTACAACATCAAGTACATCCTCAACGTGACACCCAACTTGCCCAACATGTTCGAACATGAAGGCGACTTCAAGTACAAACAGATCCCCATCTCTGACCACTGGAGCCAGAATCTCTCTCAGTTTTTTCCCGAGGCCATTTCATTCATTGGTAGGTGGAAGAGAGGAGTGCTCAAATTTATGTCTGTGATTATGTTCTTTTGATTACCAATTAATCTCAATTAGATCATAAATTGTTCTGCCTATAAAAAGTTAGAAAACAATGAGAAATTCCTATTATTAAATATGCTACTACATTATTAAATTCCCCAAACCAAAGTTAACATATTTGTTGTTCCAAAATCCAAAGACATTCAATTTACTAACATATATGACAGATCTTCATTTTTCAGAAAGAATGATCAGTGGATGTTTGATAGTGTTGCTTAAAAAATGACTTAATTAACTATTGGAATAATTACAGATGATATTTCTTTCAATTTATCAACTCTTCATTCATCTCTGGTTATGTTTTGACCTGCAGATAAAGAGTGGCTGTTGTCATAGATTAATCTGGATTATTTTTTTAAACAGTGGATTAATGGTTTACTCCACTGGTTCATAACCTTTTTGTCATGTGACTCCTATAAACAAAATCACTTTCAGTCTCTCACAAACAATTTTAATCAGTTCAAAGAAAAAGCAAATGTTAGAGGGAACAATAGATTTGTGTATAATTGTTCCATGACCCTATAAATGTGTCTATAAATGCCACTCTTGTGGAGGTCTAGACCCCGAGGTTGGAAATTACTGGTTTATTCTACAAAATGATAGAAAAAAGTGAAAAATGGCATATATCCTCAGAGCCTACAGTGACTTCTTCAAACTGCTTCTTTGGTCTGAGCAGCAGTTAAAATTTAAACCCATATTCAATGTACATCTTATAAAACAAAGAAAAGAAGCAAATTGTCATGTTTAAGAAACTCTTGAGGGATTTGTTCATTGCCATTATCAGAACTGTTGTTGATTTTATTTCAGCATTAGTTTGCTAGCTACCATCCGTAATTCAGTCCAGACTTTATCCTAGATTTTAATCATAATTCACAAGAAAAACAATGAAAATAATTTTGAACAGAACTGTGTTGCCGAGCTACAGCTGCCTACATTTCACAATCAATGATGCATTCGGCATCACAAAATACAAAGCAGCATTTTGAATAAAACATGGAAAGGGATTCTTTGAGAATGGGGTCATACTAAAACCACAAGAATTTACAGTCTCCCGCATCCTCTCACCCCATTTTTCACTATTTCCCATCATTCCCTATGACTTAACTCCCAAAGAATGAGCGAATTCCCTCTCTGATGAGTCAATGAGAAATGTCAAAGTCTTTGTGTTTATCTTAGGTCTTCCAGACCATTGAAATTTCGCTTTCTTTTTTCCCTTTCTTCAGAGTTATGTTACTGCTTAGGTGGAAGGAAATGTGACATATGCCAGAGCCAGAGGTCATGGCAGATTTGGGTCATGCTGATGTTAAACGGTGCTGTCTGGCTGGCTGTAATATACAGGGCTATGATCACATTTTTTTGGTAATAGTAGGGTAATTATGGTAAAGGATAGACACAGATGTGACCTTACACTGTTCTATGGAAAGCTGTGGATTCCTGAAATATTTGAAATGGTTGTGTTAACATGTTTTTTATGTATTCAAGAATGTTGATGGGGATGGATGTAATTATTTCCTGGCATTTTAAAAGCTGCATTAATGATAGATTTGTGTGTTATTTTTATTTAAAGTAAAAGAAAAGTGATGTAATGCACAGTGTGTAGACCCATTAATGTGGATTAACTACTTTGCTTTACACTGCTACTTATTTGATGTCAGAGTCTCATAGAGTTGGGCTTGGGGCGTTCTGATGAAGACTTTTGGCCCCTTTTTATAGTGGAAAGTGAGCACACATCACATATAAATTTAATTTGGCATCCGCTTGGCAGCTTGAGCTCGTGAGCCAACTGACCTCAATCCTACAACAAGAGATGCAGGCAGAGAGAGATAAAGGAGTACATGAGAGAGAGAGAGAGAGAGAGAGAGAGAGAGAGAGAGAGAGAGAGAAGGAAGGAAAGAAGCACTTAACTCTTGCTCTAATGGCCTGTAGTGATGCAAGTCCAAAGACTCGAAACTGACAGAAGGTGGATGGATGTAGCAGGTTAATAATGTAAGACGTGTTCTTTTTATTCAGGTTTTTCTACGTATGGAGAGCTAGAAAGCAGAATGAAACTAGAAAGAAAAAACATCTCTTGACTTTCTGCCATCATTGAGAAAGTCTTTTTGAAGTAAGCTTATGTTAGACAGTAAATCACTTTGAATTAAGGCTGCAAGAAGCAGTTTTTTTTCATTATCATTTAACCAGCTGATTTTTAATCACTTAATGGTTTTGTCATAAAATGTCAGAATATAGTGAAAACTGCTGATCATAATGTCACGGAGCCCAAAGTGACGTCTTTAATGTCTTATTTTATCCAACCAAAGGCTGTAAAAACCAGAACCATTTAGTTTTCAAGGTTATAAAACAGAAAGAAGCAGAAGATTTTCACATTTGATATGCATCTCTGCTTGAAAAGAGAGCTGAAATTAATTGATTTTATGAAAGTAGCTGTAGCTGTCACTGATATTTTTGTCAATTAGCTAATCAATTAATAACCTATTTGTTGTGACTCTGTACGGCATGATGTTGTTCTTCAAATTGAGTTCAAGATTAATAATTCAAAACTAGTTTTTATTATAAAAACTTTGCCACTTCAAGTTATTCATTTTTGTTTTACACATATTAAGTGTTTGGTCTTGTGTAATGAAGAACAGTTTATTGCTTCGAACATCATGTGAATGTTTCTCATGTGATTTGGTGTACTTCGTATTTTTATATTCCACAAATTGTGACCTTAATTTTAACCACAGTATGCAACCCTACTTTATAGCTGCAATAATAGAAATTTTAACAATTAATCAAATTACTATTTGTACGGTTTGTGAAAGGTGTTTCCTGTAGAACTGAACCCACAGAGGATTCTCCCTAGCTCTTGTGTTTCAGAGCTCTCACTGCTCTCAGAGTTACAGCTCTAAAAAGCTCACTTAACGCTATCTGTTGAGCACCAAACAGCAGACAGAGTCTGCTACTAACTTGTGAACTTAGTGGAGCATTTAGCAACTATCAAGCCAGATGTAAACTTAATACAAGACTTGCATTCATAATAGAACAAAAACAAAAAAAAACATGACTTCTAATGTTGCTATGCACCTGCCGGTTGTGTAAATAGGCAACTGTTTGCTAAGCTGTTACTCAAAACAGCTTTGTTAGGTAATACTATGTCAGTGTTGTTTTTTATTAGTACATGATCATATTTTCAGTAAAGTTAAAGACAGGTCTCCTTCTGATAATTTAAAGGCAAAGTTATAGGATTTCACTGTAGTTTTGAACAATTATCTGATCCTCTTTCTAATGCTTTTCTTCTCTTCTTTCTCTTCACTCATCCTTCTTTTTCTTCTTCTTTCTTCTTCTTTCTTCTTCTCCTTTTCTTCAGACGAGGCCCGTTCAAAAAAGTGTGGCATCCTGGTGCACTGCCTGGCAGGGATCAGCCGCTCGGTGACCGTCACCGTTGCCTACCTGATGCAGAAACTCAACCTGTCGCTCAACGACGCTTACGACTTTGTCAAGCGGAAAAAGTCGAACATTTCCCCAAACTTCAACTTCATGGGCCAGCTCCTGGACTTTGAGCGGACGCTGGGCCTCAACAGCCCCTGTGACAACCACTCGTCCTCCCCGACACACGACCAGCTCTTCTTCACCACCCCGACCAACCACAATGTGTTTCAACTGGACACGCTGGAGTCCACATGAAAATTAAGGGAAAGGGGAGACTGTCCCATCCAAAGGGTCGAAGTGGTGTTGTTACCATGGTAACAAGTGGCTGCACTGGAGGGAAGCAGCCAGTTTTAATGAATGTTTTAGCCTCCAGAGGCTCGTTGTCTGAGAGCCTGGCCATGGAGCAGCTTTGAAGGGAGAGGGGAGGTCACAGATAAAGGGAACGGGAGTCTTTTTTTAACCAAGAAGGAACACTGATGGGTGGGTTTACAGCGGCATCCTCCTCGGAGTTCATTGAAATCAAGGAAAAAGCTCAACTTCTCTTGTAATGAGAAGCCAAGGAGACTTAACTGACTGAGAAACTGGGCGAAGTTACGCCGCAGGACAGACAGCTTTAAACAAAGATCGGAGCACGGAAAATCTACCGTGCTCGACTCATGAGACGACATCATCCTCTCTGTCTTTCTGTCTCAGCTCTCAAGCTGAGCTGACTGGTGCCAAGTGGAGAATCTGGGATTTGCTCGTAGGAAATCTCACTCTACTGAATGTAGAGTTTTTAAAAACCAAGGAATTAACACACACACACACACACATAAAGAAAGTATGTATGTTTGTACTGTATGTACTGTTTGTATGTTAACGTACATAGCAGAAAATGTATTGGCAGTCCTTAACAAATTCAGTATGTCTGTATGCATTTTTGTATATTTTTGTGTACATTTACACACAAATCTATACCTTATCTAAATATATACACATAGAAATATTATCTTTGTCCAAAAACAAAGTAATCCAATCCAATAATGGGTTAAAAGATTGTAAAACTAAAGAAAGGGAATGGATGTGATGACGTCAACAAAGAGGAACGTTGTTATGATATTCCTAGTTGTCTTTTTTTTAGGTTAGTTTTTCTTTTAGGTTTGTAATGACCTAATGCAGTTTGCACAGTGATGTAGCCATTGACTTGTTGGCACTCAAGGCCGGTGCTGGAACCAGGCGGATAAAGAGACATTCAGAGAAGATGAGCGGAGAGGAGAGGCCAGTCCCAGGCTGCGACGAGTCCTGACAGCTGCACGGTGCAGCGGGGAGGGAGTGGGAGCAGGAACTGGACCCTGAGCAATGGACAAGGTTCAGGGGTTTGGATTGGGTCAGGAGGAATTAGCAGTAGAAGAGTGGCTAAAGTTACTGCAGTAGATTTGACCTTTGGCAAACTGTTTGCAAGACTGCAGTTCCCAGTTCCTACTTCCTTCCCCATCTGATTCATCGAGTTGCCTAACGAGAAGTACCAGTTATTCTGATAGCCGTTTGATTATTTTAGTCATTTGTTGCATTTCTAACTAGCTTCCTTGGTTGTTTCATCACAACATAGTGAGGTTTGCCGAACTGGTTTGTAATGGCTCTAACTTTTGTACTTTGCCAGAGGCATGAATGTTAGAGAGTTAGTGTTTAGGATACTAAGACACCCTTTTGGGCAGCTTATCTTAGCAACCTTGTGGCAAAGAAGTGCCTCAACGCTCTGTATTACCCACATTGCAAACTTCTTTTTGCCCAAGAGGAAGTTGTTTAATAGTGTTACATCTTAGGTTCCTTTTAGGACCCAGTTAAAAATTTGCCAAAAAAGGACTCTGGACACGGTACAGGACCAGGTGTCAGGGCTGAGATTGTAACCCAGCCTCAGTGTTGGCACCATAGCATTGTGGACTGGGACTGGCCTCGTTGTGGACTAGGACTGACCTCAGATACAGACTGCACTTACTTATCTCAATAGCTTCATGTCCCTTAACTGCATTTGGAGAAAACGGAAGGAAGGTCTCTGTGAAGGGGATCATCCATTTCATCAAATATTGTTTGAGTTGATTCACCCTTTAAGCCTTGGGAATATTATATTACAGAAATATTAAACACAAATGGATATAAATATATATTATAAAGCTAATAGTAAACAGATCTATATTATTTTGTATACCTGAGCATGCTGTGGTACTGTATGCTCTCTAACAGCAGACTTAACCATGGGTTGGATGTTGCTTTACTAGGTGGGAAGACGAGTGATGAGGTCCGTTTTTTTAACTGCTGTTGCTGCTGAACACAGCGGTAATCAGCGTGTGGTCAAGGAGTTTTCTCAGACCCTGTTCACATCAGGAGCACTTCAAAGATATTGTGGAATTTATTTGAAAAGTATGTAGTAAAAACCAAATCAGAAAATCTATAGAGTCCAAAAATATGTTCAAATTCCCCATAGTCTGTATGTTGTTCTACAGCATATGGACTTGTGGCAATGTCTGTAAGTAAACTGGGCCTCTTGCAAGAACATTTTACCTTTTACCTTTTTCTGAAAGGTTTGCTTGTACATGTTTTCAAAGTCAAATCCAACAAACTTGCTTGTTTTAATTTCACAAATATATCTGTTCATTATTAGGTACACACTTGTTATCATTAGCATAATCCAAACTCCGAACAGCTTTATAAGGCAGTGTGTTCTGCTCCGTTTCCTGACAAATTTCATTCACACACAGAAGAAAATAAAAAGCAGAACTTCACACTACAGAGCCTGAGGTTGAAGAGACAAAGACAGCTAAGTTAGCAGTGTCAGTAGTAGTGCTTTTAGGTACACAAAAACACCCAAGTAGGCCAGTACTATCTCTGCACTGCCACAGCAGACAGTTAAAAAAGGGAATTGTTTAGTTTGATGTTAGATGCTAAAAGACAACTTACTAAAGCAAAGCAATCCCAGACTGTTAAAAAGTGAGGGCAGAGCATTGATTAGCTTTAATTTTATTTATTTTGACTGTCATATTTACATATTTAAAATCCAAATTCATAAGTTTGTATAATTCTAGTATAGCACTATCTGTGTATGACTCCTACATCATCTTAACATCTTAACCACTCATGAATTTAATTCATATTTTAGAGAAAATACTAAAAATGAGAAAAGTGGCAAACTAACTCACTTCGTTTAAGAATTGACCTGTTCATACAAATGTTTCTTGCATGAGAATGTTTCCTGCAACGTTCATAGCAAACTACAGAAATGTGTTTTCAGGGAGGGGATGTGGACGGGGTCGAAACAGAAACAAAGAACTGGGTTTCAGAGGGGACAGCAGTTGAATCTGAACAGGGTTGGTTATAGCTGGCCTTATATAATCTTTCTTAACTTGTTTCTAATGCTGACTGTTCCAATACTCTTTGTATCTCACTTTAGAAAAATGTTATGTAAAAAAAAAAAGAAGAAACGTTTGTTATCTGTTATTTGAATCAGAACACGGTAATTATAGACGTGAGCTGTCTTATACCGTAACGGGTCACACAAGGTCCTCTTTGTTACTCTGCAATATATCAAAACACCTTTTTTGCAGTATTTTGTAGATCCAAGACCTCAACATTTTTAAATTCTTCTTTTGTACTATATCTATTCTATATAATTATACAAGATCCAGCTTGATATGGCTTGTGGACTGAAGTAACATTTCACCTGGGGTCTCCAAAATGTAGAGCCAGTGTGCCCAGTACAAACACACACACCCACACACATATACACATAGCTAGAGCTGTGTTTCAGCATGCCAGTTATGTTTCACAATAGATAATTGCACCACCCGACTTAAATAACTACAAGGTCTTTTTCCGTCTTGTTTTGATATAATGTGCTCTATGCTATTCCTGTGGCCTTTCAATATGAATATATATCTGAGTATATATATGTTATGAATTTATATGCAAAAGTTCCTCTCCTGTTATAGCATCAGAGTTGAAAATAATACTACCATGCTTGAATGGACTTCCCTTATCTGGAGTCATATCCCACTTACAATAAGGAAAATGTTGAGGACTTGATCACTTGCACCCTACGATTTAAATATATTTCAGTATGGAGCTTTTCTATCTAAAAAGAATATGGTTGATTTCAAGCTGCTTTCTTGTGTTTTTTTGTGTCTTTGTAACAATGAAAGAGAAATCAAGTCTTTTTCTCTGTTTGTAAATTTGCCAGATCACGGGAACGGCCGTTTCTGTGTCCTTAAACTTGTAGCTACATATTGGTAAGAATGTGCTCGGGAGTGAAAAAACGTGAATGAGTTTTTTTGTTTTTGTTTGTTTTTTTTTAAAAAAAAGAGGAGTGGAGAAGAGAGTTGGTGGTGTCAAAAACAAAGTGAAAGAAAAAGTGAATGATATAAAAAAAAATGTTACCTCAGTGAGGAATTTTTCAGGGATTTTTTTGACAATGCATCTGCATCGTGTTACAGCTTCACACACACACGTTGAATAGCTGTTTTGTATTGTGCTGTAAACAGTTTTTAAAAAAAAGATGCAATCTGTCTGTGTATAAAACGGGGGCATGTTAACTGGGGCAGTTTCACCTTTCTGTCTACTGAAGGAAACACGATTGACCCTATGTATTGTACAGTATATGGAAACAACACAAGACATGTTTATACCGCAAATAAATATTGAAATATTTTTTTCTTTAACACCTGTTTCCTGCTCATTTCTTTCCACAAAATAACATTCAAATCAATCTTCGTGTGTCGATTGGCCTACAATGAGGGATTCTGAATATGAAGGCCAGGTCCTCAATGAGATGGGTCCACAGTGATGCAGGGTAGCAACAATTGCTTTGTTTTAAGGGGTAATAATACTAGAATACAATAACTAAATACAAATTCCACTCAGACATTCCTATTTTCAACAACCTGACTACAAAATTATGGTTCATCATCTGTTTGAGGCTTGATGGCAAACAAGCGACACTGACAAAGATTGAGTTTAGAACATGATTATACAAGTTTTGTTTCTTTTTGGTTTTTGGTTTTGCTATGCCTAAGACTTCCCCTTACTTTATCACCTTCCACAATCACACACACACAGGGTTTGTCTTATTGTGTCTGCTGTGGTTTCGAAGGCGTCTTAAACCAAGATATCCGATTGCTTAAACTGAAACTCTGCCACTTCCCTTCCCATACACCACTGTGTGTTTGTGTGGTAAAAAAGGAACATGTTTGTGCTTACCATAAAAAACCTACAAAAAAGACATCAACCCATGTCTTCCAGTTTGCTCACAATCTAACAGTCTGTATTGTAAAATGCTACATACTTGCATTTCAGGGCATTATTTCAGGGGATAATTTGACATTTTGGGAAATATACTTAGAATTATGTCTGTATGTTAGTTTAACTTTGTGTCAAGCGGAAGCTGCTAGCCTGGTCTTGTACAAAGATAACAAGACCTATCAGTACATCTAAAGCTCAGTAATTAACACATATGTAGTTTGTTAATTAAATACAAAAAACCTATCTTGGTTTTACAGCGATATGTTTCTAACTATTTCTTGGCAGGGAGTCTCCACTGGTTGCTCGGCAACTGCTCTTAGCCAAGAAATGGTCTGGCAAATAACCCCATAAAACAGCAAATTATATATAATGCTTTAGTTTTTGCGTGTTTAAGTATTAAGTTGAAGTGACTGATATATTATTATATAAGCTATGACAAGCTCAGATTATTAATACTGAAGCATCAGTGTTAGAGCAGCATGTTACTCATGTAGCTGTTGGAGGGGAAGCTAGTTTCAACTAATTTTTACACAGATAGTTTAGCCCAGTGCTTCTCAACCAGGAGCTAGAGCTCTCCAAAGGGTCACCAGATAAATCTGTGGGATCCGTTTTTGGACTTTTCTCCTAATCTTTGACTTTTTGAAAAATATTAAACCATTTTAACAACTGCTGAAATGAAACCATGTGAGAGGTTTAGAGGGAAAAATCATTGTGCTGGAAATGTTAACAACTCATAGACATCTGAAATGTTACCCTGATGATACATTACTTTTTGTAAAATGTCAAAAGCCAAAAAGGCTGGAAAGCACTGGTTTCAGTGCAATCAGTGCTTTCCAGTGTGTTGTATTTTGTATCCATTGTGTCAAATCTTAATCTGTACAGTTACTAAAGCTGTCAAATAAATACAGTATAACAGACAATAGTAGTACAATATTTAAATGTAGTGGAATGGATGTGTAAGGTAGCATCATATGGGAATGTTCAAGTACAAGTAGGCTACCTCAAAACAATGCTTGAGTAAATGTACTTAGTTACTTTTCACCACTTGTTAATTAGTATGTGAGCTGTTTCCTTGGTGCTTGGTGAGGTACTACTTGGTAAATTTTGTTATTTTGTGAACAGAATCAAGCTGTTTCCAGTCTTTATGCTAGAAATCCAGTCATACTGAAGATAAAAACAGCAAAAGCCCTCTTCCTCCAAGTGGTTTTCTGTCCAATACCTGTGTGTCCTTTAATTGTGCTCCCTGTATAACCTTTCCTGCCATTTTCATCTTCAATTAGTGGGTACTAATGGTACATGCACATGAAAATGCATGTGAAAGATGACAGTCAGAGAAGGAGAAACAGCAAAGTGAGGAAGCGAGGAGGAAGGTTGGAGAGAAAAAAAGGAGCATCTTAAAAGACTGTGCTGTGAGCTGAGCTGAGCCAGCTATAAATATCTCTCCTCTATCTCCTCGTCTCTTCCAGTGTTGCCCTCACTTCCTCTTCCCTCCCTCTACAATAGTTCTCCTTTGTTGTTGTTATGATTTCCCCCGCCATTGCACCATTGAGCGAGCCACTCACCTCATGATAATTCAAAGAGGATATTACAGTGACAGCAGAGGTGAAACGGAAATTAAGGCACCAGTGGACACCAGTGGCTCATAACTCTCTGGTTTCTTGGTAACATGATGACAGGGTTTCCCACATGTTCATCATCATCATGTTCATGTAACACAGGAAATGTTTCTAGCTCTAATTGGAAACAATTAAAACTGAGAGTTTATCAGGAACTATGATAATTAAAGAATTTCATCGACAGCGTGGCACAATTTTCAATGTTGTCATTTCTACTGAATCCTTTCTGCGAGACTGAAGTGGAAAACATGCTCCATTCTTCACACTAATTAGGTTATCTCATGCAGGTGTCCAGGCAGGTGCATGTTGTTGTTCATAAGATGATAGATAATTGCAGACAAGTCTCACTCTTCAGTTCGGTCACATTTCAGCAAAAAAAATCAGACTTGCTTATTGGGGAATTTCTCTGTTGCAAAGTTGGAAGAGCTAAGGTCACCAATGTATTATTAGCCTGATAAGCTGATGATTAAAGGAAGAAAAAAAAGCCTCTGGTCTGAGCTCAGGTTCAGGACTCATATTAAGCAGTACCACTCAGATCATTGATTATATATAATATACTGCTTGTGACTGGTGTCATTAAAGTAAAGTAAAGTACAGGATGTTGTTTTTCAACCTCTGAAAATATGCCCCACTACCAGATTGAACACCAGTCAGTGCACACTAAACTAAATTGTGCAAGAGAGTAGGGATGATAATCAAGTAACATTAAACTTTTCAAAATACTGCAACGACGAACAAGTAGCAAGTCCTGGAGTCACGGAGATTCATTCACAGCTGTAACTTAACCAGTCACTCCAATAAATGAAGCCTTGTGTTAGTTCATGCAGGACACAGAAGTCATAGGCTACACCCCAGCTGTAATCAGCTGACAGCCACCTTATCAGTCACACACCAATCACAGCCATTCTCACATTACAGACGGTCCCTTTAAAAATGACACTGACCAACACTGATCTTACTAAACCAACAATCTTGCTCTCGTTGAAGCTGCTGGTTCCCCCACCTCCCCAGCCTCCATGTTCTGTTTCATGGTCCATCATGGCTAGAGTCAATCTTTGGCCTACTCTGCAGGGGGCTTTTTGCTTTGTGCTCCCTGTTTTGGCTCAGCATGCTGTTCACTAATCCAGGGAGCATCTTAGAGTGGAACATTCAACATCATGTATTTCCATTTGTGGCAATAAATGGTTTAATCTATGACGAGAGTGTTCCTTACTGAATTAATGCAAAATCAAGAATTCTCTGCAATTTTTGTAAGCATTTTGGCCATAGTAATAATGAAAAAAAAAACTCAATATGAATATGGCATTTATCAAAGTCTTTAAATTGTATAGCAATAATTTCCAAAATAACCACAATGCATGTATTAGAGAGATATAATTGAGTACCATTGAGGCTTTTTGTCAATCCATCAGTTGGAGCAAGGGTTTTTTGGAGCCAGTCTCAAGCAGTTGTCAGAGGCATTGCAGTTTTACTGTAGGACTTCCACACTGGCTTCAGCCTCTGGCTCTGGCT
Source organism: Rastrelliger brachysoma (assembly GCA_024605115.1). Classification (NCBI taxonomy): domain Eukaryota; kingdom Metazoa; phylum Chordata; class Actinopteri; order Scombriformes; family Scombridae; genus Rastrelliger; species Rastrelliger brachysoma. Next base: position 29,583 of record JANJYP010172356.1, read on the forward strand.
TGCTCAAATCTCAGAAATTTGCTTTGCTCTTTTGTTATGTTTTTCCCTATCTATTGCCAAACCGTTGCATATCATCACAGCAAGTGTATCTGTGCATTTAATAGTCCTATTGTTTAATATGTATTCAACCATTTTAGAGAAACCACTAACACTGCTGCTGATGATATAAAAAAAACAGTGGCAGTGAATTCAAATTGTCTTAAAGATAAGCGTTTATTTTAGTTATTAATTTTCCTACAAATAAATAAATAAAAGGAAATGGCAGCATAAAATGCTCTCTGCATCAATATCAGTGGTGACAACAGTGCTAAGAATATGCACACTCTAGGGTAAAATCTGCAAGCCAAGATTATGCAACAATTGCTCATAGTGAAACTGCATCAACCAAACTTTGTGAAGGAATGTAGTTGATTTTTACCAGGTGTTGGAGACAGTATCCAGGGGTGAGTGAAAGTTCACAGAGGAAAAATATTTGATCTCAATTAATCCTCTCTCACAGAAATGACAACATGTGCCAACATGCCTTAGACAAAAAAATCGTTGTTGAGCTGGAGAATAAATTGTACATCTGTCTCTACATGCATGTGCCATGATATCTCTCTCATCTAAGTTTGAATTTCCTCAACATGAGACTTTTTAATTGAGTTATTTCAGTAATGGCCCTACTTCTGTCTGTAATGAGATCCCCCCTATGCCCCCCCCTTTCTTTCTCTCTCTCTCTGACTGACAGACATGAAACTTAGA